>JZKD02S2358434.1:142315-152535 GCA_000966675.3 Picea glauca
CCTTTTAACGAGTGTGAAAGGAAGCAAGATCACTCGACAATCTTTTCATATTTAGAGAGTCTGAAAAGGGTTTAAAGGAGACTCCAGGGGGGTTCCTTTTTTGTGTGTTCATATCTGTACAGTTCCGAAAAAGAGATAAAATTTTACCCAGTTACGTTCTCATATTGTTGAGCTCGAGAACGAACTAAGACTATGCTCATAAGTGCGACAAGGTGAATAACCGATCAGGACTGCCAGGAAACCTGCGATGCCAAAGCTACAAACCAGAGTTTAGTGAAGCCATTACATCATTAGAGAAACCCAAAAATGACCATACCTTATAAAAAATGAAATTTTATAAATAACAATTGATTTGAAAATTCATTTACCGTTTCATTTGCAAGGATTTTTGGAGTAGTGGAGAATCTCATTTTGAAGCAAATCTTGTTTTTCTCGTTGTCGGAGCTACGATTGATCAATTTGCTCACCGTTCAAACCAGGTAGGTGTCCATCCTTTTCCCTTTCAATTGCATGGTTTTAGATCCATTTTCATAGCATTATTTATTTTAAAACACAAATCCCTAAGTCGCCCTTCTTGGAACCAAATCGGCCTCTTTTAAGAATTAATAAAATAGGGGGATTATTTTACAAAAAATGATTTAGAGAAGGGTGGTTAGGATGTCTACACCCTTGCAATCAATTAGGAATTTCATTCTTAGTAAAAGAACTCATAAGAAATCTCCCCAAATGCCCACGCAGCCCCCAAAGTCGTTTTGCATTTTTAAAACATTTTTATCATTATTTGACAAATTTTAAAGGGCGTGGTGGTTAAAAAGAGTGAGTGGTTTCTTTTAGATGATGTGGGCATGTTGTTTTATGTTTTAAAATGATTTTGAAAATCATCGAAATTGCCAAAACCTAAGGAATAACGAAATTCTTGATTTTTTGTTTTGTAGGTATCTTCGGCAATCATGATTGAATGGAAAGAGAGGGAACATGAGATGGATGATTTAGCCGCTCTACGGAGTCCTCGTACGCGGGCCACTTTGTGAGCTTGTGGCTTGCTCAAGTTATTCAAATTACAAAAAATGAGGAGAGAAGTTCTATTGCTCGAGTACATGATTGGCCTCTGGGATGTTGCGGAACAAGGATTCTGTATCGGCACACAACTTTTAACCATCGAGTTAGAATATGTGTACTTTTTGATCGGCCTCTCAAAAAGAGGGGTGCCCATATCTTTCACTGGGCATAGGGAATTACTTGAACAAGTGGACGTGTATTTGGCACGCCACTGCATCCCGGGAGCAAGGTTGGTAGGGGGCAGGATCCCTATCAAGGATATTCAAGATTTTCCCCTCCGGTCTATACTATTTGCTATAACAAGCGTGATCGGCAGCACTAGCGCTCATCTAGCATCGAGATCATAGGTGGCCTATGGTGTTCAGTGTTTGGAACCAACACTATTCAACTAGAGTGCAGCGTTTCTTCAGAATGTGAAGGAACAGATCTCACGGTGCAGGAATGGTCAGAAGCAGTTCGGCTATGGCTCATTTTTGGTCTCATTTTTTCTAGAGTGCATCCCTCAGATGCAACCTCACATAACACTGGCGGTATGACCAGTGGATGAACCTAGGATGGAGAGGTGGACTAGTCTGTCTCCAAGGCTAGTTTCCGAGTCAGAGTTCCATTTCACTGGTGATTTCTTTGCCTGGCTGAGACGGAAGTACCTCTAGATAGAGGACTTCCCTTATGTTGATGTAGACTTCCGTGGGAGTATGGACTTGATTTTTCCCATGGGGGAAGACTGGGACGAGTCAGGTAAGAGACTGGGATGAGTCTAGTTTTTGTTTTTTAAGTTTTTGATGTATATATATTTTTTTGGGTGTGTAAAAGAGTTTTAATAGATGTTTTGTTTTCAACATGCAAACAAGGGAGCAGTGCGTCTGACTGATATGCCGGTACTAGGATGTCGTGGAGGCATCCCAGTCACAGCAGATCCAGGGGTACCAGTAGTAGGTCTCCGGGAGGTTGAGAGAAACCTCCAAGGTCTTATGATGGGCATCCCTCCTCTGCAGAGGGGGGAAGTGCCTTTACATCTGCAATGACACACTGTAGGAGTACCAGAGAATATCAATTATTTGTTAAGGCACATAGTACATGCGGTAGTGTGTTACTCACAGCACAATGTAGTGCAGGGAGATTAAAGTCTCTCTCGTGATCATGTTTTTTGTATGCCTTGTCAGGCAATGTTGTATGGGTGAACAGACCCAATATTTTTCTCTTCTACACACTTTTTGATGTAATACAAACATTTCAGTCACTCCTTATATATATATACAGTTTTGAGTTTCTATGATGCCAATGATTTATACATGATGATGTCTGTGATGTGTTTTAATTTACATGTAATGTACAGTTTTGTTTTCCTTGAATCTTACATGTGGGCAAGATATCGATCCATGATATAATTAGCTAATGAATCCGAAAAACTATTAAGTTCTCTCGGAATGTGTCTGTATTCAATGTAATCGAACATTCATTTGAGACGGCGAACTTGCAAGTGTAGGCGTAGCAGGATAGGACTACGGATAGCGTAGATGTGGTTGAGTTGAAAAACCACCAGTTGGGAGTCTAAGTAAATAATGATGCGAGAGATACGTAGAGAGGAAGCTTGAGTCAACAGTCCAATGACAGCATGATATTCTGCCATATTATTGGTTGCTGGTCCTAAACAAATGCCTCCTGAACTCACCGCCTGGTCAAATTGGTAAATAACCCAAGCTGCTGAAGCAATGTTCTGGGTATGTCGGCTAGCACCATCCGCGAACCCAAAAAAGATAGGGAAGGAAGACGTCATCTGCACATGAAAACAAAAGCACAGTCATGAGTGGAAACGGTAAAGACTCGAGCATGCAAAAGAAATAGACACACCAAAACTAAATACAGTAATGTACAAAGTACAAATGCTAGGTGATCTAGGCATAGTACTTCTTAAGGTAAAGCCCGTCTCGAGGCTCTCCCAGGGAAATTCCTTCATGATCAACTAATTCGTAGGCACCTTTATGTAGGACACATTTTACGATGTAAGAACCGTGCCACATGGGTTCTAACTTTCCTATCCCCAATTTATCATGATCTTGGTCGTAAACAAGGACTAAGTCTCCTTCCATGAAAGTCCGAGGGTGGACAGATTTTTCATATTGACTTTTAATTCGTTTTTGATGTGCCTCATTGGTGAGAGAAGCATCGCGACATGTTTCGTCCAGTTTGGATAGATACAAAAATCATTCTTCTTCAGCAGAAGTATGAGGCAGGAGTTCTACTTTTAGTTTGAGTGATGGAATTTCACAATCGATTGGTAGGACGGCTTCAATGCCATAGACCAACTGGAAAGGAGTGAATCCAGTTGAAGTTTTCACAGAGGTGTGATAGGCCCAGAGAGTAGAGAACAGTTGTAGATGCCACAATGTTTTGTTTTCCCCTACCATGCATTGGAACATGGTTTTTAGGACTTTTTTGATAGCCTCAACTTGTCCGTTCACTTGAGGGTAGTAAGGGGATGAGTTTTTATGGCGAAAACCCAATTTGACATATAACTCGCACATCATATGGTTTTTGAAGTGTGCACCATGGTCAGTGACAATGGCACGTGGTACACCAAAACGATTTATGATGTGGTTGAAGAGGAATAGATCTGTCGTACGACCATCATTCAGGAAGGTAGGCATAGCCTCAGCCCAATTGGTGAAGTAGTCAATGGCGACGATGATGTAACCATGCCCCCCGGCTGAGGTAGGCTTACACTGCATGAAATCAATGCCCCATTTGGTGAATTGGCCGATGGTGATAATAGGGTGCAGCATCATAGGGTGGGTGTGTGCCTTCTTGTTAAAGATTTGGCAGGGTGGGCATTTCTTGACAGCCTCGATACAATCTTTGAAAATCGAGGGCCAAAAGTAGACGACACGCAGGATTTTTTGGGTTGTGGCCATTCCGAAAAGGTGACGGCCACAAGTGCCAAGGTGACAATCGTTCAAAACACATTCATCCTCCTCGTGAATCAGACATCGCTAAAGGATGGTGTCGATACCACAGAGATACAAAGTGTCGATGAGGATGATATAACGGCGAGATTGGTGACGAATGCGTCGACACTCTTCGTGAGAGATGTTGGGCTGAAAACGTTGTGTTTGAAGGTAGAGGAGAATGTCTCTGTACCAAGGATCATAGGTGTTGATGAGGAAGAGAGATTCATCAGGGAGAGAATCTAGAGGTTCAATTTTTTCATCGGCATGAGGGAGAGCACAGATAAGCTCGACAAACACCGGGGATTTTTTTCCTTTAGCCTTCGTAAACTCGAGATCGAATTCTTGAAGAATAACGATCCATTTTGAATATTTTCCCCCAAGTACTTGACGTGTCAGGACATGGTACATGGGGTTGGAGTCTGCGATTACCGTGGTGGTGCGTAATAAGATGTAGTGGCAGAACCTTTGGATAGTGATGACGGTTTCCAGAGCCAGTTTCTTAACATGCGAATATCTGAGTTCGGGTCTGGATAAGCTTTTGCTCAGATAATAAATTACATGTTCTTTGTTGTTGGGGTCTTCTTGTACAAACACCATGGCGATGGTGGAAGTAGAAGCAACCAAGTAAAGGATATAGTCCTTTGTATATTCAGGGGGATGTAACAAAGGTGAATGGGTCAAAGCGTGCTTGAGAGCGTCGAATGACCATTGAGTTGCATCATCCCAAATGAAAGGGACGTTCTTCTGTAGTAACCGCATAAATCCTTTAGTGATCTCGGCATAATTGCAGATGAAATGAAAAAGAAATTTTGCTTTGCCTTGCAAACTTTGGAGTTGGGTTAAATTGGTAGGTGGAGGTAAGGCTAAGATGGCCCTGATCTTTAAGGGATCCACCCTGATCCAATCTTTGGAGACAATGAAACCGAGGAGTCGACCAAATTCGACAACGAAAATGCATTTGTGTGGGTTCAGACGAATACGGTAGAACCTACATCGCGGAAAAATCGCGTGTAAATGATCAATGTGATCGGATTGATTTAATGAATGTGCGGGTAAATCCTCGAGATATGGTTCTGCTATATGTTTGATATCATGAAAAGCGTATGACATGGCTCATTGGAAAGTAGCTCCAGCATTTTTAAGGCCAAAAGGTAGATTTCGGTAGGCGAAAGTTCCCCAAGGGCAGATGAAGGCTGTCTTGTGTTGATCTGTAGGCAAGATTTCAATCTGGTTATATCTAGAAAAGCCATCCATGAAAGAAAAGATTATGCTCCCCACACAATTATCGATGATTTGATCGATGAAGGGTGTAGGGTAGTTGTCCTTAGGACAAGCTTTGTTGAGATCTCGATAGTCAACGCAAACACGGATGGTCCCTTGTTTCTTAGCAACTGGAACAAGGTTGGAGACCCATTCGATTAAAGGGACGGGATAGATAAAGCCAGATTTTAGAAGTTTTTCAACTTCTACCTTTATAGCTGCAATTTTCTTGGGATGAACCGGGTGAAGCTTTTGCTGAACCGGTTTCGCGTCAGGGTAAGTTTTGATTTCATGTACGACGATGGAAGGGTCGATCCTTGGAATTTCCTCGTAACTCCATGCGAAGACATCGTGGAATTCCTTGAATAAAGCGGTGTAAGAAACCACTTCATCGGGTGTGCAATTAGCACGAAGGTTGATGTTTTCCATGACACCTTCTTTGATTGAAATGTCAATCGTGACCGTAGTAGAGATGTTACCCATGTTCCCCTCAGAAAGAGTATCTTGTGTGAGGATAGGAGATTGCGGAGATTCAGTAACATCGGGAGGGAAGACAGATCGTATGTCTTGGATTTCTTCCAAAGGTGGAAGAAAAGAGGATCGATGGTGGTTGTCAACCCAGGGTAGATCAATAATGCTAAGCATTTCCATGATAGAGTCGTCTGAAGGAAAAATTTGGGAAATGTAATTGACGACAGATGATAGGGAATATAACCACGAGGGCACCGAATAAGTATCGGGTGCCAATGAATGTGAAGTGTTCGAAGAGGGAGAGGTAGATTGAATATCTACGTATGCAGCCTCGGCTGGGCTCAGAGGCATTGTGTCCCCGAGCACATCAAATTCCAAAGGACTAGGCACAACCCAAGGGTCGGATGATTCCAAGGATTGATAAGGCATAGACAAAATCATATTGACGGCGGAAATATGATGTGTGGTGGGTGGAAGTGGTGTAGGGAAGGTACCCATGAGGCTAGAATATTTCAATAAGATAATACCAATGCTTTCATACGTAACCGAGTGGTCTCCCAAAAAGGGAATGTTGTTGGTAGCAGGGATGCGAGCGTCGAATGTGCAGAAATCGAGCTGATCGATGGTAACAATTTTTCCTTGATGGGGGAATTGTACACATCGAAACACCGATGAGGTGACAACAGTCATAGCGTAGAACCAACTTCTTCCAAGTAGTAGGTTGTAATCGAGGGGGGCATCGACCACCTCGACATCAACAGTAACAGTTTTGACGCCTAGCTGAACGGCTAAGGATTGTAATAATATGTGAGGATGAAAACCTCGTCCATCAAAGGCCTGTAACATGGTAGAGGATTTGTTAAGGGCAGGTGATTTCAAACCTTTCCAACGGGCTAGAGACATGACACAGGTGGAGGCTCCCTCATCCAGGATAGTCCGGTGGATTTTTTTATTGTGAACAACAACATCAATTTCGAAAGCTATCCGGTGGGAGAGTCGTGGTTGATGATCATCCAGATTAAACGTGATTTAGTTTGATGACTCGGGATAGAAAGCGCCAATAGTGGCTAAGAGTTTTCTACGTTGGTTGGGATAGTGTTGTATAACTTCCAAGGCGGACATGGCACATAGGGCCTAGGCAAAATCTTCTACGATATTGTATTTTTGGGCAGCCTGTGAATTAGGATTGAATGTAGATTTCCAGATGGTGCTCTTAGGAGGGCGTAGGATGGAGTCAAAAGAAGGTTTCTCAATCTGGAGTGTCCCGGATGGAGGGATAACAGATGGAGGATTGGCAGTGGATGGTAATGGGTCTGTCGCAGAACCTTTAGCGATCTTCAGCTTATCAGGTTTAACTGGCATGTCATATGTCGCAGAGCGAGTTGTTAGGTTAACTCCGTTAAACATGTAAATGTGGGCACTTGTCGAGGCCTCATCATGGGGTTGGTTGCAACTGCCCCCCGGCATGGGGGTTTGTGCAACCAACAATTGTTGCTGCGGAAAACGTTGAGTGAGAACAACGGGTTGCGAATTTCCTTTGAAAAGTTTGGCCACTTCATCGCGATGTGGGTAGTCTCAAGTGTAGTGATCGTCGCCACAAATGAGACATGGGAATTTCGGTTTTCGTCGTGGTTTTTTTCCGGCAGTAGGGGTTTGCGGTTGGGTCTTGGGTTACTCGTTGTTGTTGTTCTTCTTTCGTTTGTTTCTCGCTTTCTTCTTGCCCCCAAGTTGTTGTGAAGGGGTTGACTAGACCACATTCACATCAGAGACCTGAGTTTGAGGTGGGGTAGAAGAGGGTGCAGTTGAACTGGGAGGGGCCATGGAAGCGGGTTGTTGGATTGTTCCAGTAGACTGAGTAGTAGATTGATTTTTGACGGAGCCAATAACTCCATCCTCATGTGAAGCAGTCGATGGTTTGGATGGATCGTTAGTGGCACGGGTAGCGTTCGGTATCAACCCATATAGAGTACTGGATTTTGAATAGACTAAGTCTAAGTACTGAGCCCGGGCGATGGCTTCTTTTTCGGTGACTACGCCACCCATGGAAACATCACGAGCAATCTGGGGTAATAGTGATTTCGTGAACCATTCTGCTAACAATTGGTCGGGAATGACCGCTTTGATTAGCCTTCATCGTCGTCTCCATTCATGGATATGATCGGAGATATGTATGGACGTTGTCTGATGAAGAGAGGTTAATAGTTCAGTACCCGTCTCGTATCGAATGGGTAGTTGGAAATGTGTGAGGAAGGACATGGCAAGGGAGTTGAAATCATGAAAGGATGCGCGTGGTAATTCAATATACCATTTTATTACGGAACCCGTAAGTGTTCCTTGGAAAAGATGCAAACGAATCGAATCGTCCATGAGGGAGTTGGATGAACACCACAAATGGAAGGTCATTACGTGGTTGTTCGGGTCTTCTCTGGACTTTCCATCAAATTTTGGGATATCAGAAGGGAGTTTAGCTGGAATAGCTGGCCAACCCGGAGAATGATAAATAGGATCATTCGTTAACCGAGACAATTCTGGAAGGTCCAGGGTGGCTAGAAAAGGTAGTTGTCAGTTAACCTGTGGGTAATGCTGGTGTGGCAGAGGGACACCAGTGGGGCCCAATACTAAGTTATGTGGATAATTATAACTTGTGGGCCCTCTCATGTGAGGTTGGTTTTGACCAAGGTACATAGGATTTGAAATGTTTTGAGAAGTGTTTGTGAGCAAAGGATAACCAGATGGGTTTTGTGGATTATAGGGTGGGTTTGGAATTTGAACATAAGGGGGTT
Organism: Picea glauca; assembly: GCA_000966675.3. NCBI lineage: Eukaryota > Viridiplantae > Streptophyta > Pinopsida > Pinales > Pinaceae > Picea > Picea glauca. The sequence goes on from JZKD02S2358434.1 coordinate 150,837, forward strand.
GTTGCGGAGTCTAAACATTTTTCCCTGTGGAGGCATGTGGGTTTCCTTGAAAAGGGACGCTCCACAGATTGGGTGCAGCGGACACATTTTGTCCTTGTGGTTGATGGTGTACTCTGGATTGAGGCTACCCCCCAGCATGAGGGTGCCCCCATAATGGAATTTGTCCTCCGGTGGGAGTATGCCCCCCAGCATTAGGGTTCCCTCTGAATGGAATTTATCCTCCGGAGGGAGGATGCCCCCTAGTTTGAGGTAGAGTTCCTGGGATCTGAGGGCCAGACGTAAATGACAGACCGGTGCCACCGATTGGGTTAGGACCACCAAGGCCATTCCTTCCCGGCATAATTTGGGTAGTGGTTTGGGCAGTGGTGGTAGCGGAAGCGTTCAATGCACTGAATCCAAAAGGGAGGGTAGGTATCGGAGTTACAGGTGTGCCAATCGGGGCTTGATTAACTACCGCCTTACCAGCGAGGATGGTCGGAATGTGCGGGGCCATTATCGAATGGGTTGCCTAGAGGGGAATGGTAGACCTTGGGCCAACGGACGGTATGTTCATACCAACGGTTGGTGTGGCTGTAAAAGTGGTAGTACCGGTGAAGTGATTTGGGGGTAAAATGTAGGAAAAAGGTGCATCGTCACCTTCTCCTATTCCATAAAGATCTCGCACCAAGCGTGGTGGACTCCGAACAATGTTTGCAGTCCAAAAAGGGTCACTGGCTAACGGGTTTTGAGAAGACTCGGTCGGAATGTCAAAAGGATTAATGACAACAAATTCTCCAGCGGAATTCAGGTGGAGGATTTGTCATTTGTATCCCTCCGGAATGCGATAAGCTTCCGGAGATTCTGCGACAATTCGAAAATTCTCCAAAGGAATGGGAACTTCTTCCTCTGAAGTTGTAGTATTATGAACCTCTCTCTGTTGAGGGGATTCTTCCATAGAATGAGGGGGTAAAGGGGTGTTTCCTTCCATATTTTCTGGAGGAAGTCCCTGTAGCCTCCGTGAGCGGTGTGGAGGGTCGATGTTGGCGGAAAAGAGTCGGCAAAATAAATCTATGGCCAACTAACGAAAAGAAACAACACACGCTAAAAAAATCTAAGAATCACAACCAAGCAAACAGGACCTTCTTTTGAAGACCGTACTAGTTGGTGATGAAATCCAACATCATGTGATCAAGTCTAGAAGGGGCGGGGATAGGGTGGAACAGTTACAATGGCGACCTGCTTAACGGACTTACGCCTTGGTGCAAGCTTCCACGCAGTAATTGTGGATTTACCCTCCAAGGAGCCCGAGTGAGTTTGACCAATGTCTACTCCAGGTACAGTGAGACTTCCTGTCACCATCACCTTATGTAAGACCCTAAAGATTATGGCCACTAAGGTTACCAATTCGTAGTCAGCCACTTGGCGAGAATAGTCGACAGTCTGATCCGAACGTACGGGCAGGGTATCAAACCCGAAATCAACTAAAAGGCTTCCACGTAGTAATTGTGGATTTACCTCAAAGTGATCCCCATAATATGATCTGACCACCACAATCAGTTAAACCACGGAGGGTTAGTCCTCATAGCTCACCTGAATGCAACCTCATGCATAACCCCTGTGTGAGAGGGGGATCCCAGGCAGACTTATACGATAACTGGATTTACTCTCCCTAACTCAGGATGTTACTGTTTGTTTTGGAAACTTTGGAGAGTTATGCTCA
>JZKD02S2358434.1:153169-171438 GCA_000966675.3 Picea glauca
TTGCGTATAAGTGATGATCAATACAACACAATGCTCGTCTTGCTAATTATTTTCCTTGTATGAATGAAAACCAAACTAGCACAAGCAAAAAGTCACACAAACAATACACCCTTTCAATGCAATCAAAACGAAAAGAAAAAGAAAAGAAACAATCAAAGAAAAGAAAAACAAACTTCACACCCAAAAGAAAAAGTTGAAGAACAATGACCTTGACTAAAATTGAGATGAAGAGGTCTGTAGGCCTTTGATTACCTTCACCAGGGTTTGTACTCAGCTGATGGGGAGAGAAGAACAATGTGTGGGTTTCAAACTTCACTCAACAGGAAAAACTCAATGAAAATAGTGAAGAAGGCTACAAGATCCAAATAGTAAGGTGCTTATTCTTCAATCAAAAGACAGATGTCAAGGCTGGAAGGGAAGAAACATTGACTCACAAGGCTACTCAACAAAGAAGACACAGAGGTAAAAACTAGAAAATGCAATCCTAGAGGGTTTTTTGGCCTAGAAGAGGCTGGCGCTCTGTTGCCAAGGGCAAGGAGCGTTATAGCACTTTGTGCAAGGGTATGGGGGAGCGTTGGCGCTCTGTTTACACTGGGACAGGGGCGCCAGGGTCTAAAAATCCAAAAAATGCCAAAAAATTCCAAAAATTGAAATTCAAACTCGACAATTATGCTGAGTATGATGGGACAAGGAGCCAATCAGCTCATGAAACCAATCAAAAGAGGAGTGAACCAGGTCTAAAATGATCAATAGATAGAACAAGGTCAATGAGGAGAAAATCAAAACAAGAAGTTTCGATTTGAGGCTATCTCCCCAGTGGAGTCGCCAGTTTCTGTTGTAGGAAAATCTCCCTACGGATAGATAGATCGCCTCTAAGAGCTTGACCCTAACTCTAGACATAAAATGCTTAACATGGACACTGAATTCCTTTCAAATCTATCTAATCTAGCACATGAGAAGGAAGGATGACAAAAGTACCTTTTATCGACGTTTGTCCATGCACGCTCCTAGTTGCGCTTCGATCCTTTGCTTCTCACTGGATCCTCTAGACAAAACAAGATACAATTGCTTCCTACTCTATTGATATTAGCTTGAAAACAGATCTATCAATTAATGATAAGTTCATGTGAGATTAGACACAAACTAGAAAGAAACAGACCAAGCGTGTCATATTGATGAGAATAACAATAGCAGTACTTACAATCGTAGATGCGAATGCGACAGCTTCGTCAAGTCCCCTTCGTCTAACCCTTGCCTGAAATATCCACAACCTGGATAATAGAAGATTCACTGATCACTCTCCTTTGGCTGACTGTGTATTTTCTCCAAGATCATAAGTTTCATACTAGCAGTTCTTCCCCCTTTCCACCATCATAGAGCCTGTTTATATAGGTTAAGAGGAGCTTAACCTCTTGAGTTATCTTTAGAACAAGTTGGGAACCTTCTCCTTAGATCAGGGATCTCTTGATGAAACCAAGAATTCGAACACAAATTCCTCCTAATCTCGAAAGATCCTCCCCTTATTCTCCTCAATGGGCCAACTACTGCCTCAGATTAGGCAGCGCTCCCTTAGAAGGGGCATCAGAGCATTGTAAAGCTCCTTGTTAAGCTATGGAGGGGCGCCAACGCTCTCAAGATGAGAAGAACTCATTCAGAGGGGGTAGGGGAGTGTTATAACACTCCCTGAAGCATTATAGGGGAGCGCCATCGCTCCTAGAGCTGATATAGAGGAGCGCTCCCCCTCAGAACCTCTGTTTCAAGACTCTTTTCAGGTGTCAAGAGTTATTTGACTTCAATAAACCAGTTCTCCTCCTTCAAATCAATCATATGAGATGTTATAAGTGTCTCTTTAGTATCGTTCGACATGGAAGTATGTCTGAACATCATTTGTGACACTTGTGACCAACTTGCGACACTTGCGAAAGTTGTAAGGAAGATGCGACACTTATGACAATTGAGAGGAACATGCTACACTTATCCAGCTGAGTAATTTTGACGTGTAACAATCATAACATAAGAGGTGAAGGAAACCATGTGCTCGAGAGGTGTAATTGGGGACAAAGTGGCATAAGAAGTTAGCTTTTCCTTGTAGGCTCTGCAGCTGGCGTAAATTACGTGGTGGGGGAATTTTTTGTGATTGTTTGGACCTTGAGGGGGTCGACTGTGAAGCCGTGTTGGGAGATGATGAACCCAAGGAGGTGTCCAGCAATGACGTAGAATACACACTTGAGGGGATTAAATCAGATATTGTACTGACGACACCTGTGAAATATAATGCGTAAGTCATCTAGGTGTTGAGTGCATTTTTTGGATCAAGCGGTTAGATCATCCAAGTAGGCGAGAATGATTTGAGCCAAATCATGAAAAATGTATGTCATGGTGCATTGGAAAGTGGCTCATGCATTCTTGAGGCCAAAAGGCATGAAACGATATGCAAAGCTACCCCAAGGGGTATTGAATGTTGTTTTGTATTGATCAGCTGGGTGGATCTGAATTTGGTTGTAGCCAAAAAAGCCCTCCATGAAGGACAAAGCCTTGTGGCTGGCACAATCATCGATAATTTGGTCAATGAAGGGCATTGGAAAATTGTCTTTGGGACAAGTGTGATTGAGATCACAAAAATTCATACAAACACAAATAGTACCCTATTTGTTTTTTACCGAGACGGAGTTGGAGACCCATGACATATATGCGATGGGGTATATGAATGTCACAGCACGTAATTTTTCAATATCAGCTTTGATAGTTGCTGCTTTGGATGGGTGTAATGAACGTTTCTTTTGTCGTACAGAGGTAATATTGGGCCATGTGTCTATGCGATGTTTGATAATAGAGGGATCAAGACCTAGCATCTCTATATATGACCAGGAAAAAATGTCCCCATATTCCTGGAAGAGATATTTGTAAGCGATGAGTTCTTCAGGAGAGCATGCGGTGTCGATGATGATTTCCTCTATGATGTCAGGTTTGATGGAAATATTGATTTTGATAGTGGGGGGAAATGTTGGCCATATTACCTTCCTCAAAAGCATCGCGGGTAGGGATAGGGTGATTGAACCAGTCTATATGCCCTGATGGGATAAAATATTTGGCTTCGATTTCATATATGGATCTTTGGCGAAGAGGCACAAAGGCGTCTTGTGAGAGAAAGAGTGCTCGGTGATGGAGAGGATCCCATGGGAAATCGGGGGTGGTTAATTCCTCGAGGATGTCTTCATCGCAGTGGAATTGTCGAGAATATAATGGATCTGGGGGAACAACATTGGTGACCATCACCACGTGGTTGTGTTCGGGTGGTGAAGAGGTAGGGAGGGTGACACAAGGGGGTTGCGATGGTTCTCTTGAAATGAACCAAATATCAAGATATTGTGGGTTGAAAATGGTATTCAGGCGTAGAATTTCTGTGGGGAAATGGATTGGAGAATTGGGGGGATTTGGGGGAAAATCGTCATATAAATCATCTAGGAACCATGGAGGAGTAGGGAGTTCCCCAGGTTCTAGCAAGAAGATATGAACCACATCAAGTGATGGGGTAGGGACATTCATTGGTTCTCATGGAGGGAGGGATGTAGGGTTTTGAATAAGGGCCATTTGGCGATGCCTGTATGTAATGATAATAGGACATTGATATGTGAAATGATCAAGTGATTTGCATAGAGAGAAAGGATGTCTCATACGTTCATTGATCAAGGTCGTGACATAGTGGATGTCAGTGACATGAGGAGGTTATTGCTGGAAGCTCTAGCGAATGGCCATTAGAGGCTGATGAAATTGAGGTAACGTCGGGCAGTGGTGGGTGTAATGGACATACTCAGTACAAATGGCACATGTGAATTTGGTATGCAAACCTTTGCTACTTGTTGTTAGGCGGAAATATTGTCATTTAATTCCATTGTAGTATTTGCCCAACTATTTAATTTGTCAATCTGAGGTTCGTAGGCTTAAAAATCACATGCACTATATATGCAAGACTGAAGTAGAACTAATCTAATCAAAATTGCTGAAATGAAATTAATCTAGGAAAGCATTGAAAGACTAACTAGGAAAGAAGGAAATTAATCTAGGAAGAAATACAACATGTGAAGAGTTGAATGACCAAAAGACATATGTGAGCTCACACAATACATCAATCTCAAATTATATTACAAGATTCAAATGACAAAGCATGAAATAATAACAAAGCTAAGAATCAAAGCTAAGAATCCCCTTCTCCTAATTACAAGACTAAATTATGAATTACATGATCTCTAACTCTCCAAGCTAATCTCCTATGAATAACATGATGCCCCTCATGAAGAGAGAACACTCTCTTATATACATGAGAGTCTTGAAGAGTGTCATAATTACAGATCCACTATTCTCTCAACCATTCTCAACTACTTTCCTATTATTAGAAGATATGATCCCTTCAAATCTTCCACACATCTCTCACATATCTTAGATAAGATATGCCATCCAAATATTCCATGATCTTCTCCTTTGAATATGCTTGAATGATTGTTCCAAATATTCTTCAAAGCTTGAAGATGAAATTCGAATTTGAGGCTAGGTGGTAATATTTGACTTTGTTAAAATCTTCACATATGCCTGCACACATCATCAAACTCATCCAACCTTGATATATAATGAAAATATTTTATTTTTCTAATATTTAATCACAAATTCACTTATAATACTAGAACGAATACAATGGAAAATAATAAGGAGAAACCCAAGTATCATTATGGAAATGGTATGATGGAAGGTTAATGGGACAATGAAATTTAAGGAATAGTGAAGTAAAAATAGGATATAAATGTGACATTTCTAAGGCCCAACGCTTGTGTTACTGGTCGCAATGGTAGCATTGGAAGAAGTGACGAGTAGCGTTGTTGCTCGTGGGAGTTGAATTAAATTGTGTAGTTCAGGGAGATATGGGCACTTATTAGTAGGGTATTTATATTTCTTTCATAGTGCACAAGGAGGATGAACTCGTGGTGGAAACAGAGCATCGGTCTCTTTATTCTTTCGTCTGGTCCCAGTTGTAGTAGGGGTGCTAGTGAGTGGGGGTGTAGGTGGGATGGTAGGGGTAAGTATTGGAATCTGCATCAGGATTCCTTCCATTTGGGGAGGGAGGGATGGTTGAGGGACCATCTCAGGCAGATGTAGATACCATACTAGGATTTCCAGCACCATATTGGGAAGGGTAAGTGTTTCGGCTACCTGGAAATATTGTATGCACGGTGGGGGGGTAAAAGAAGGGGATTTGGGTGATGGCTTGGGGAACTATCTCCGAAAGCAAAATGTGGCCCTGGGGGAGGGTATAGTCGGGAACAGGGGTAACTGGGAAGTTCGCAAGGGATTCCTGAGGAAGGAGCTCTGTGACTAGTGGGACATCAGATAGTAATGAAGCCTCTGTGGGAGGGAGGGTATCTCCAATTTATATTCCATTGGACGAGATGACACATACTTGTGTTGAGGGATGGATGAGCGGAGGTGCTCCATGGTATGTCCCTAGCAAGGATGGGTCCTTAAAAATTATGGAACCCATTTTGATGAGTGGGTAGGCCTTGGGATTAGTGTGAACGAGAGGTAAGATGTTATCAATGTTGGAGGAAGGATTGGGATCGTAATGTGATACTTGGTCAATAGTGACGATCCTCCCATTGTGGGGGAACATCATTGTGCGAAAAACAAAAGAGGACAAAACCTTCATCACATAGATGTAGCTACACCCGAACAAGATGTTTTAGTTGAGTGGAGCGTCAATAACCTCAATGTCAATGAGGATAGTTTTTCCCCGAAGTTCAACGGGGACATTTTGGAAGAGTCCCTCAGGAGAGGAGGGTCATCTATTGTAAGCCCTCAGAGTAATGGCGGATGGTATGAGCTCAGGAGAGCCAAGTTTTTTCCAGACGGTTTTGGACATGATGCATGTGTATGCACCTTCATCAATAATGCAGCGGTGAACTGTGATGTTCTGGATTTTAACCGGTATTTGGAAAGCGACCAAAGAGGGGAGATGAGGTTCTCCACTATCGAGATCAAAGGTGATGATTCGAGTATCAGTAGGGTCAAATTCCCTCAGAGCAGAAAGTAATGACTTCCGTTGAGTAGGACAGGTTTTAAGAACTTCTAAGACTGACATGGCAGTGGGGGATTGTGCCAAGTCGTCGACCAGACTACAATTGTGAGCCTCCCTAGCTTGAGGGTTGGTGACATTTTGCCATAATGGGATACGAGGAATACAGAGGGGTGTGTCAGTATTAGGGTGAGGGATCATCAAATGTGGGCCAGTTGTGACTGGGGTGGTGTCTAAGGTAGTGGGAGGAGGGTCAAAGGGTGCAATGTATTGACGACTATGCATTTGTAGAAGGATGTCCTCCTCACTAGTGAGGAGGATAGTACGATCAGTAGGAGTACCCTAGTTTGGATACTGACCCATCTGTCGTGGGGTTGGATGCATCTCATGTTGGGTGTTCATCACCCCTTGGTGTGGTATGGGGTTTTGTAACACATATGGGGGGGTTGTTGCACATATTTTTGTGGGGCTTGCTGGGGAGAAGGCAGTACTGGGGGACGTGGTCCATTTCTAGATTCTTTCATCCATTTGAAGTCAGCAATTTGAGGGAAATGGTGAGTATAATGACCATACTAGCCACAAAGGGCACAAGGGAAGTTTGTCTAAAGATTATTGGTGTTCTTCCCTTGGCATTTTTTGTTATTTCCCCCTTGGGGGTTCTCGTTCCCTTGATTCTGGTTGCCCCCAACAGGTTGGTTTTGCTAGGGGTGGTTCTAGTTTCCTCCTGGTTTGGGATTATTATTGTTTCGGTTTTTTCCTTTCTTTTTGGCATTGTTTGACTGATGGGTTGGATTAGCCATATTCAGCTATTCAAAATTTTGATATTTTTGAACAAGAGAGGGTTGAAAAAAATTAACCCTAGCATGTGGTTGTCCTTGTGGAGAAACAATGGTTTGGGGAGGACCAGGAAATGGAAAGTACAAATTATTCTATGGTAATGATCTGTAGGGTGCATAGGAAGGCATGGTGCTTTCACTAGTGATTAGGGTGTAAGAAGAGGTAGAAGGGGTACCAAAACTTGGTTGGGTTGTTGGGAATACTATGGATGTCGGTGGTGGTCCACTGATGGGTGGAGGAAAATCCAAGGGATATGGTTGTTGAAAAGGGGGAGTAGGATAATAAAGAGGTTCGCCATATGCTGGTGGATATTGAGGTGTTCCATACATAGGTGGTTGTTGGGGGTGTGAATTATGGTGTGTAATGGTACCAATCAATCCATCCGCTGAGTGAGACATCCTAGGTTTGTCTTGGCCAAATGGTACAGATCTCGGGGCATCGGGTAGTACTATATACAAATATCCTGACTGTGAATAAATAAGTTTGAACTGCTAGGCCTTGCTGATGGCTTCTTCTTCCGATTGGGGGAAGGTGGCGGCCATATCTTTGGAAAGGAGGGAAATATGTGATTTGAGAAACCAGTTAAGGCATTTTTGTGGGGTGGCTTCAGCTTTACAAAGACTACGTCACCGACGCCATTCGTGAATGTGGTCAATGATGTGCATGGAAGAAGTTTGTTTAAACTCTTAGAGTAATTTGAGACCATTGTCATGACATATTGGGAGTTGAAAGAAGGTCAAAAATGATTTGGCCAAAGATTCAAAGGTCATGTGGGACCCTGATTTTTCTTCTACATACCATTTGGCTGATGGGCTAGTGAGTGTGTGTTGAAATAACCTCAATCGGACAGAGTCATCCATGATGTTGTTTGAAGAGCACCATAAGTGAAAGGTCATGATATGGTTGGTGGGATCATCTCCCACCTTTCCTTCAAACTTGGGGATGTCTGAAGGTAGTTTGGTAGGCATTGCGGGCCATGTGGGGTTGTGCAAAATAGGATCATTGATGAGCTTATTCAGATTCGGTATGTTGAGGGAAGCCAAGTATGGCATCTAGGGTTGTGGTGGAATATTAGTGCCAACCATGGTGGGAATTTTTTCTGTGCCTGGCTCTGAAAGAGGGTTTTTTCCGACCATGGTGTGAGTGATGTGTGTCCCTAACCTGTGAGGGGGGATAGGTGGGGTTGTTCTTCCTCCTAGGGAATAAGTGTGCCCCCCACTTCCTTGTACAATAAAGTGGGTGGATGGTTGATATTGGGAATTGAACCCAAGTAAAGTGGAACTGAGCAAATCGGATCCTAAGACAGTAGCATTCACAGGGGTGTGAGAAGGTGGATCCGATGAGTTGGAAAGACTAGGAACTCCCCCTAGGATGAGAGGGAGATTTAGCAAGCATCTATAATGACGGGGATTCTATGGGTCCCCTATTATGTTCGACTACAAAGTGGATGTGTGCGGATGGTGATGAGAGCAAATAAATGAACAAGAGCCTTAATAATTTTTGGACCTTCACAATATAATTCATAATCGCATGTAATCACAAAAGCATCATACATAAATCAATTGATACAGAAGCATATATGTGGGTAGGTGGTTTTTTTCCACATGGGAGAACAAAGGAAAACAAATGCTCGTGTCCTAAAAGACATAACGTCCTTCCTCTCAAATAGCACTGGACCTTCCAATAGCACTCAACAATGGGGTCTGAAGCCACAGAAAGAGGAATTAGTGAAGGATGAAGTAATCAGTTATAATGAAGGGTACTAGAGGGTGCATATCTCGAAAGAGTTGGTGATATTTCCCAATAGCCACACAAAATCCGATCAAGGTGCAATTGTAGCCCACAATTGCCACCTGGGTAGATGTCCTAAAACTTTGGCCACTAGGTACCTCGGTCAAAGTGCGGCATTTAGATTTGCGTCTTAAGAAATGGGTCACGGGCTGGATCCCATCTAATAGGTGGGTGCCTCAAGGGGGGACGCACAGAAAAACCATACCTTGGCCTTCAACCCTTCATGGGTATCTCCCTGCCTTATGGCGTTATGAACACTTGACTTAGAGGATTTTAAAGTTCCCTATTTGAAAACTTCTATTGTTTGAAGATGTGAGAACCATATAACGAGGAGTTATTTGGATGCCTATCCCCGAGATCCTACCTAGACTAAAAAAATTCTTTTGGCACCTCCTGTGGAGGAAACTTAGTGAGTTTTTAGAAAAAAATTAGATTTGGTTGTTTGAGAGATTGGGGGTGTGAGCCAATCTCGTTGAAATTTAAGTGGGAGTGGATACTTTCGTCAAGAAAAGGGTGGGGTGTTTCGGAATCCCTTTGGAGGAAAATTACTTCAACCTCCACATTTTGACATGAAAACTATGTGAGTGAGTAGTGACTTTGTGTGTGGACAAGTTAAAGTGTGCCAAATTTTTAATAAATTAGGTGTCACCTTGCTGCATGTGGACTTCGTGTGATCCTTACAAGTCTTGATTACCTAATTTACTAAATGCCATTGGTACAACCTTGTGGAATTTTAAAGTCCCTAGGAAACTAGCTTGTGGAAATGTGGGTCCTTACTAATCCTTTTAACTCCCTAGTGTGATTTAATCTAAGAAAGCTTCAAAACTATCCTAGATTGTGCACATGTGGGCATGTGTGGGCCCATTACAAAACCTTTAAACTTCCCTAGTGATTTAATCTAAGAAAGTGAACTTCCATCACTATCCTATCTTTGTAGCATGTAGTCATGTATGGGCCCATTACAATCTTAAGATATGTTTGAAAAATAAACTAAGAGGAGTCCCGAGGGGGCTGTTGTCCTCTCCTAAAGATTTTGTCCTTTTAAGGGAGATGAAATTTTCCCTCAATCTCTTTCTGATTCTCAAGATCGCTTTGGGGCGTGAGAGAAGAGCATACTCAACAATTGGTATCCAATTTATATTCCCAATGCAAGTTTTATATGTGATTTAGAATGATTCCAACTCAAAATTTAATCAAAAAAATCCATCCATGTGGCAAAATGAAAGAAAAAGAGGAGAAATAATTATTTTAAACCCCTAAGTGCCTATGTTTTGACTAATCCCTTCATATGGAGAGGGTATCTAAGTGTGGTGCATATTACAATTTGCATGGAATCAAGCTTAAGAAGGCTATGGGCCCTCCAAAAATCACAAAAACCCTTAAAATGTGTGAATTTATGAGTAGATGGGTGGGTCACGGAGTAGACAGAGGTGCATGTGGCACTAATGTGCAACTAAAAAATGACCCTTTGGAGCAAGTGTGCAGAACACGCCGAGAAAAATAGTGGGTTGAATGCACGTGCGTTGCAGACACCCTTGTGGGTCAAAAAACCCGTGCACTTTTGTTACACGGTCGGGAAGAAAATTTTGAATGAAATTCTCTCAAATCATCTTTGAATTTGGCTTTTTGTAGGTCGTCTTGGGCTATTTATGATTCCTGCAAGTTAAATAAACAAAAGGAAGAGATAAAATAACCCAAATGGGGGAGGAAATTGATACCTCTCCCCAGTGGAGTCGCCAATCTGTTGCGTCTCTTTTGTCACCTAAATGAGAAAAATAGAGATGATTACAAGACCAATTGGGTTAGCTAGGCAAGACAACAGTGAATGCAAGAGTTATAAACATAAATCATATGATATAAACAAAAGACTAAACTAAGAATGATAATAAAAACTAAACTAGAGTGCATAAGGACATTAGAACAAGAAATAAACAACATTCATGCCACCAATGGAAAGGATTGTATTAGTGGAAAGAAAACACCAAAGAGAAAGAGAGACTTATGGGCCTCCTCTTCCTCCAAGGGAGGGCTCTTGAACCCCCAAATATTGAGATCTTCTTACAAGTAACAAACTAGAAGGAAATGGTGAAGAAAATCCAAAGCACATTCACTCAAGAGGTGATATGAATGGCTAAATGAGATGTTGCTTGTATTCTCTTGACAAGGAAAGAGGATCCTCCAAGAGAATATAGGCAGCATAACAATACAAATGAATTCCTTGAAAATATAGTGCACCCATGGCCTCTTTTTATATCATATCTTTGAGGCAGTATGCAACCAGTTCTTAGTGTGAACAAGGGGCCCTTTAGGGCACCTTTGGGTCTTTAACTAGCCCCCCAGTCAGATTCAGACAAGATTTGGGTGTCAAATCAACTTGGAAGCTAAACCAGAAGTGGGTGGAAGGCCGACCAATATCATAAATGCATCATTATAAGGGGTGCACATTTTTTTGCATCCACAATCATGCATCATGCACATGTGTGCTTTTCTTGCGTTTCTGGATGGCGCATGTGTGCGCGCTCCCTGTGTAGTCTTAGTGCATGCTGATTTTATAACTAGTTGTATAGTTTTGGACCTTTTGGAGATGAATTTTTGGTCCATGAGTGAACTAATGGGTGTTTTGACGATACTAGATTCCTATAACCATTTGCAGATGAAATTTCGGTGATAACACAACCGACTATACCAACTAAACAAGCTAGAAGAAGAAAGGTTAATAGTGATGTATCACTAAGAGTTTTAGAAGAAACAAAAAAAAGCGTGGCACGATTGTCACATAAATAAAAAGGATATAAAAGAGGGAGACTTAGCCTTACTGTATGAAAGTTTCATAAAAGAAAAACCCAAAATATTAGAAACAACATGGTTTGGGCCTTATGTGGTGGAAGATATTCAACTGATTGGAGTGGTGCAACTTAGAACATTATTATGGCAACCATTTAAGAAAGTAATTAATGGGGACCTTTTAAATAAATACCAGGTATAAAATAAAATAACCCTATTGGAAAAATATAGCAGGGAGTTTCCAACAGGAACCGACTAAACTAACTAATTATAATTATAAGAAATAAACCTTGCTTAAAATTAATAATAAAAAGGTAGTTAGACATATTTGTATTTAAAGAGTATCCGTAACATTAAAGAAAATAAGAAATAAAGTAAAATGGAGAGAGAAGGAAACCCTTGGTCAAGCACAAGACAAAGTAACAAAAGATATTCTCGACATTCCACACCTTCAACTGACTTAAGACAAATACTCATAAAAAGAGAATCAAGCAAAAGGATCAGTCCAGGAGAAAGAAAGCACGGTTCAAGAGAGAGTAGATCATATGAGAACATACCAAGATAAAATGAGTCAAATTGGTATGAAAAAAGATGACATCCTTCAGACACAACCAAATTTAGAAAAATGAATTAACAAACAAGCCATAACCAACGTTGACTAACTCATTCCAGTAATAAAGATGCCTCAAAAATAATCATTGTCCAGCCCACGTATCGACCATGTATCAACAGAAGAAAAAATTTCGGTCAAGTTCAGAACAACATCGACCGAGAAAACACCGACGCTGACGGAGACAAAGCATTTAATTTGGGACGGGAAAAATCCGACAAAAGCATTAATGATGGAAATGATCATTGTATAGTCATTCATACAACTGTCAAATACATCGATATGTGTGGAATTCAACAAAAAGATCTTGTAATTAATGTTCTACAGGACATAAATGAATTCCAACCAAGAAACGATTTAAACGTCCACTTGCTTGACTCACTCGTACCACCAATATTTATGGCAGAATAACACGAAATATGAGAACAATTGGATGCTTTGAACTCGATGCTCTCACCACCAATTATAAATTTGGAAGAATCATATGGCTTTGCCTCATTGTTATTTTTTCCTCCACAACTAAGTATAGAGAAGAGCGCACAGTTGAACAAACCTGTAAATTCACCAACATTGCCAGAAACTAGTAACCAAGATCAACAAATGCCAAGGATGAGAGGTCAAGTTGGAAACGCAACAAAAGGTTCAAGAACGAAGAATTTTTTTGACAAAGCCACTATGACACCATTGCAAATCTAGATGCAAAATATCCAGCTATCGAAGATGCAGAAAGCATATTGGAGCAAGCACTGGATAAATTTCATGGAGTTGGAAATGCAGGAAGGAAGCTAGAAAGCAGAAACTGAATTCCTGGAAAAAGCAGGAATCCAACATATCCTTGGTGCCTCGTAAGTATCTGACATGGGTTGATGGAAAGAAGAAGTAGAAAAGTTCATTGTTAAGCGGTATTATCAAGGATACCTCTATTTGGATCAACCAACAATAATAACTAGCACACTCTTATATCGAATCTTGGGAATTCCAAGAGCAGGGGCTAAGGTACCCAAGTCAGCCAACAAAAACAACTGGATGTAGTTTTTGATGTGATCAACGATAGCCAAAAACTATAAGGGATTGTTGATCAACAAAATCACCGACCCAAGAGCCCACTGGACTACCATCATAATTTATTTGTGCTTCACACAAGCGGGTCATGCGTCCGACGTAAATATGAAAATGGTCAAGGAAATAGCTCGTGTCTATCAGAATTTAGAAAGGTTCAATTGGGAAGAACACTTGGCCAATGTGCTCAGAACCAACTACAAGGAATTTCAAGATTTGGATCAATCCATCAAGTTTCCTTCATTTCTAATATAGATAGTAATGGAACAATATAGTCCTACAAGAGAAGAAACATTCACATCTAAGAAATCCCGGACAATGGAGAAGTACTAAGTCTTCTCCTCAAATCAGACAGATACATCAAACTCACTGCCACCAGAAGAGATATTTTGATTGTGGGTTGTAGGATTGAAAGATAGTACCCACATATGGTGAGTCAAGAAAGAACTCCATTGATCACTTCCATCACTTTTCTATATTCAACTGGACCTCAATTGCACGAATCTATGGTGTGGATTCGCATCGACACCTGTTGGCTTTTTACCCTTTTATTAGTCTTTAGGATTCTTTATGGGTTATTTTGATTCTACCTTACTATCATATATTGGCCCTAGTTCATATTTGAAAAGATCCCAACAAAATCCCTTTAAAACTATAGGCCCCTCTGGTAGACCAGAAGGAAACGCAGCACGTAGAGTGTACTGTGCAGTCTCACCTGAGATATCTCTATGGGTGGCTACAATACTCAGGTGTTTGCAACCTGGGAATGAGTGGAGATATGCGATTGTACTATGTAATCTTTATTAATTTAGTCTAACATCTAATTATAGCAGAAATTTTATTCATGCATGTGGAATATTAGATCTAACTAACTAATTCATTCATCTAACATTCAACAATTAATCAGACATAAAGACGCATACATTCATTCACACAACACAAGTGTTATCATGGTTCACCCCCTCCTAGGCTATGTCCACAAAGATTTGGCTCTCAAGATTTTATTATGGTTCAGTAATGTATCTCGTTGCACATGTTTACAATATCAGGTCTTACTCTCTTCCACAATATCCTCAATCCTTGTGAGGCTAACTAGATTTCACCAGGCTCCTCATCCTGTGATCTAATTCTTGGGATCAAGTTGCTCACTACTTCCCTAGCTCACCAAATTAATGAATCATACAGTTCTTACAACTCTCTCTTCCTCTGTGTACCTCTTCCCTTCCATCCCTTCTTCCTCTAAGTACTACTTGTTTATATCCTTGGCTCATCAACCATTACAAAACATTACCAAAACCCTAACCCTAGCATCGTTAGGTCTTCCTTGCATGCACTCCTCGCCTGCTTCTCTTACACGTGCTTCTTTTTATTCTAGTTGTACTTTCCTCCTTGCATGCTTCTCTTCTCAAAATAGCCTTTTCTCCTGACTAGGCCTGCATCCAAAAAGCCCCAAACACTAACATGTGGCTCATCTCGAGCCACCTAAACTTTGTGCACTTCTTCAACAGCTCCTACGAGAGCCTGAAACTTCTCTGTGAGTTCCTTAGCTTGTGTTTGAGCCTGCGTGGTATTTTCTTTGAGTGCATCCAAAACTTTCACTACAATCTCGTCGTTTATCATCTTTGTGCTCTCAGCATGAGTTTGTGCCATGTTCTTATTTTCCTCTTCTTCCTATGTAATGACCTTCGCTGCTCTCTCTTGGAGAGGTTGCATTTGATCTTGTTGATGCTTCTTTTGTCTTTGTGCGGCTATGAGTTCTTCTTCTAGGTTATTCATATTATATACTCCTTTGATGTGCTCAATGATCTACATCATCTTCTACCTCTGCTTGAGGTCCTGGATAGTTGCGCTTATATTCTCTTCTTCCTGGTCCCACTGCTAAACCTGTTGATCCTCCTCTAGCTTTGTCCATAGTTGTGTTTCTTTATCGAACAAGTTGGTAGCTACGCAGACTTGTAGTTCCATATCCTCCATCTGCCCTGTTGCTTCCAAATTCCTTTTCTTCTTCACCTCCGGGGGAGTGGTTGGGATGAGTTTTCCCCAGAGGTTCTCTAATTCTTTCCTATATTGATCGATCATTTGCACAATCTGATCAATTTTTTGTTTCTTCATGAGATATGTTGTCTGTGTGCTCTTTGTAATTTTTTCATAGGATACCACCAATCCCTGTTCAAGCCTATCTGCATGATATTTCTCATCTTTGGTCTCTATCTTGACCTGCTCGAGCACCAACTCAACCGCTTCTTTGTTTTCCTTCTTTTGTTGTAATTCTGTTGTGTTTGTGCGTGCATGCGACTGTACCTCTTGCGCGACGTTGACTTGCATTTTATATAATGCCTTGGTTGATGTCTGCACCATTACCAACTGTATTTGTGTCAGATCTTCCAAGGGTGTCTAGCCCACAATTTCATCCATAAACAACATGTTGGGTGTAACATAAAACATCAAACTCATTTGTGTTGTCGTTTGGACCCTATGTTTCTCGCTTGACCTACCCTTGGCTCCTTTCTGTGATGTTGTGAGGACTGATTATATTCCTATGTCACCCCTAAGTGTTTCTCTGATCTGCTCAAGGATCCACCTCATGTCGGCTAGCTCATCCTGAATCATGTCCCTTTGGCACTACGCTTCTTCAAAATCCTACATTGTTTTTTCCATGACCATTTGGTCCACAAGGTCTGTGTTGTCCTCACTGATTGTGTATTTTGGTGGCATTTTGTGTGCCTTAGTTTTCTTGTGCACACCCCCCATTTGTATGATTGGCCTCTTGGTCTGGCCTTAATCCTATTTATTAGTGCTTGATCTGGTCCTCGATGTTGTCTCATTCTCTTTTTCCTATTCCTGCGGCACCTGGGTATTGTTCTTCTTCACCGCCTGGGTACCTTTATTTGGCACTCCCCATTTTTTTTGTTGCACTAAATTATGACCTAGATTTGGCTTATTGGGAACTGTTTTGTCTCCTGCAGGTGTTTTTTCTTGCCTTGCATCAGCTTCCTTATCCGTGGACATCTCTTGATTCAGGACTGGAACCCTCCAGTCATCATACCAATCCTTGATGTTCATTTCTACGTCCTCTTCCTTGACACAGTACCATAGTTGTATCCATTCATTCTCATGATCCTTTCGTGATTGGATCCATACTGCATGCATGCTTTCTTTAAAGTTGGCTATTCCCTTATATTGTGCAACCACTTCTATAGTAATCTACCAAGTGTTGGAAATTATTTCCTGCAGGTCATTGTAATACCCTACGAACATGACTGCATTCGCACTTTTTTTTTTAGGGTCTGAAGTGATCCCCAATGATAAGTATCATGATTCACAACAATGAGTGGCTATCTCTACAAATTATGTATACTTAGGCTCCATTGATCAGACCAAGGTGATTAGGACAAGTAGCAAAGAATAATGGAAGTTTGTCCCAAAGTCTTGCAGGTCCTTGCAGTCTTCCATGCACAGATTTAACAAGTACAGCGCCCAACTGAGTATAGTTCCCTCCGCACATGGTGGTGCAGCTACGACAATCCCGTCGAGGCCTACCTCCTTGCAGATCTTCCTGAGTAACTTGCACACCATAATTTTTGTGGCCATCCTTGTTGTTGTGTCACTAATGCGCTTAATTATGATTATGCATGATCCTCTCTTAGTACCATACGTCTTCTTCATTTCCTTGACCAATGCATTCTCCTTCGGTTTTTCATCGAGGAACTGCATGGGTGTCTCCCCCCAAGATGGAAACCTTGTAATATATGTAATGAGCTCTATGTCTATCGAGACAGGATATTCCACCCATAGGTATCCTATGTGAGTAACTTCCATCAGCTGCTTGACGCAGTTGGTTACATCCCAACCCCTTCAAAAGTGTGAGATCTCCAACACGCCTAGAATATCAGTTTTGGACAGTCTGTCTCCCCATTGTTTTGGTTGGTTAATTGGTTCACTGAAGTGTCCTATACCCACAGTATCCAGGTAAGCCTTCTTTGCAAACTCTGGAAATGTTTCCATTTCATTCACATCGTGATCCAAGTACCGTAGTTTTTCCATGGGGCCTAACAAGTTACCCATGACACACACCCCTTTTGGAATGCACAATAAGACTATGGTTGTGGTGGCCTGCCTGCATGGTGATATTTCTATTGGATTATTTTCCTTCCACTATGGTGGTTGAATCGAGGTTCCAACCTCCATTTTTCTCTCTTCTTTATATGCCTTTGCTCGTCTGGTGACATATTCTATTATGCCCTCCTATGGCTGCTCCGACATGGTTGTATGTGACCTTTCAGATGCGGTCATATCTTCCTGGTTCAGAACCATCTTGTTAACCATCAAGTCTTCTTTAGGGTTTTCAGAGCGTAAAGTATTTCCTCCAGCCTAGGTATGTTGGCTCTATCCTACTTCTATCATATCGATATTAATTCCCATTGGTATTCTATGTTGGGTTTCCTCCACCACTAGTGTGGGGATTCCTGTTCCATATTGGGCGATGAGATTTCATCCAAGTTGACAAATTTTGGAGGCCAAGGTGGTTGTTGTTCTCTTCCCTGTGGTTGCTGAGGTGCTTCGAGGTTGCTTCGAGGTCGTCTGTAGGCTTGGCTCAACACTCCTATCTTGGGTGGTGCCATGGTGGTAAAAATGTTCTCCGCCAAGCTTAGTTGGCTCAATAACTTTTGCAAACTCACTCTCTGCTCCATATACTCTATCACTCTATGCTTTTCTCAATTTCACAATAACCCTTCCGATCCCTGTTTTCTTACCTTATATAGAAATCATGTGAAACTTCTCAGATACGTCACCCAATTTGTGTTTTGAATGAATTGGTGCTTCCCACGTACTTTCCATTGAATTCCCTTACCATCGCTAGTTGATGTGATTAATGCAGCATCCCTTCAACTTTTCTTGTCATTAAATTTTGATAGTTTTCGTCCATTGGCACTTATTTTTCGTACCCACCATTTCTGTTGTTTCCTCCTTTTAGTGATCGTTGGTCCTTTCTCCATTGCACTAACATTTCCAAGTTCTTGTGAACATTCTCCTTTTCGATGCGCTACCCCTTTGTTGCTATCTTTTGATATATGGAATGGTAACCCCTCTGTTGCTACGTTATATATATATATATATATATATATA
>JZKD02S2358434.1:201463-218274 GCA_000966675.3 Picea glauca
GTTGCCATCAATGACAAAGGGGGAGATTGTTGGAAGATTGGTTGTTGTCATTGATGTCAACCCTAGTCATGGGTTTTGGACCGCAAGATTGATAAAGGTATTTGGAAATGAAGGATAATGCACATGCATATACAACAACCATGAATGGATAGTATACATCATGATTTTTCCGGTGGTATGTGGCACGTCATGTGGATCCTCATGGTTGAGGAGAAATGAATTTTTGAAGATGACAAAGTGAATTGAAGAAGGAAGTACATGTAGGCCCTGACGATAATTAAAGAAAAGAATTACAAGATAAGAAAGTGTCAGGTCGGCCCTAATGTTAGAAGGAAGTGACATAAATGGTATAAATAAACATCATTATACATTCATTTGATACATGTCAAATTTCATAGGTAATAAGAAGAAAAGAAGGTCGGATTTCAAGGGAGGATGAAGTCTTTTGGTGATGTGTTCTAAGGTATGTTATTTTCAAGTCATCTTACCATTTTTGCTATAACATTTTTTCTAGAATGATTCAGATGGTGAAATTGATATGGTATTGATAATACATATCAAGGTACCTTTGGTAAAAATTTCAGCTCTTGATTCGCTATAATTATGGAGATACAGTGTATGGAAGATTGGGTTTGTGACCAGTCCTGAAGCTAGTCAATAAACAGGTGTTCCGGGTAAAATAGTCATAAATTTTTCATACATAATCCAAATGTTGTGGGACCACTTCCATTGGAAATAGTACGGACTTTAGTTTCTTGTGTGCAAGTTTCAGAATTGTATGTTAAATATTGAGTGCGGGGCATGCTATACAAGTTGGGTCTTCTGAACAGACCAGAATTGAATAAAGTCTACCATTATTTCTATAACCTCTTTTTGGGGAGGATTCAAGGAGTGAAAATTGGAGGAGTTTCATAGAATACATTGAGTAATATTATCTACATGATCATAGTACTCCAAGAATTGAAGAATTGCATAAATTGAAGAAGTCTCAAGAAGCATTATCAGGCTCTATGTGATGATTGGTTGATGGTGATGATTTAATGTAAAGTTTTATTATCTCATATATTCTTGGGTTGAAGGAAGGGGCAAGGATGGAGAGTTCAACTCTCTATTGATATTGGAGGATTGTATCTTCCTCTTGGAGGTTTATCCCTCCCTTTATATTTGGAATTTGTAGCTACCTTTGGAAGTCATTACTTCCCTTGAACAATAAACTATTGATTATTTCTCATATATTGTGCATGGTGTATTCTGGTGTATTGGTGTAACTCTTATATTATTGTTCATTGCTCATTGGATATAGTTGAATGGTTTAAGTATAAGTTGAAAAAGGTTATAAATTGTACTTGATACTGATTCACCCCCCTCTCAGTATCAACAGTTTTCTCATCCCAATAGTCTCCAATGCTAGCCATTTTTGGATTCTCGATTGTCCCAATGTTTACTTTTTTCACCTTGATCGGTACAACAAATACTTTTGATTCTAGAGGTGGACCTTCCACTTCTCTTTCACCTTCAAATTGCTCAATCTCAATATTTAAGGAGTCGTCTTCATCTAGTAATTCTTCTTGCATGTGGTAGCATGACATTAGTTCTTTTACTGTCTATATATTTTGTTGTTGTTCTGTTGTCATGAGTTAAACTTCAAGTTCTTTAATGAATATCACCCCTATGATTTGTTTAAGTGTTGAGTCTATGTTTGGGCTCTCATGCTCAAATGAGAAAGTGACTATAAAGTTCTGTTGTAATATTGTCTAGTTTATATTTCCTCTTTGCAATTCCTAGTATGTATACCAGTTTTCTCAAATCCTTTATAATGTGTGAACAAAATGATTAGGCAATTCCTCCGGCGGTGTCATTATCCATAGCATTTTTCACTTCTCCAAGTTTTTGTTGGTCCCCCCTATTCATCATATTTCTACATCTGGTTGCTTCCTTGACCTGATCCAAACCTAATGTACAGTAACGTCTTACATTAGTATCGGTCCTTAACTATTTCTTTGTGTGGACCCCACCATCTTGCAGGTGTTTCCTTGAGTGTTATATCAAAGGCTAAGAACCTCTGATTTTCTAACACTTCATCTTTGTATCGTGTTAAGAATGCTTCTAAATCATTGATCCGGATTTTATGAGAAGAATGAAATGACTACAGATTATTAATAGGTGTTTAACAAAAAATAATAGAGATACAGTAAAACCGGTTTTCTATTCAATAAGGAAATCAGTTGAAACTGTAAAATGTAGCGGAAACAAGCTTGTTGGAATAGTGGCAGCTTATCTCTAAGAAGAGATGTCACGGTTGTGCTCATTCGCAAGAAGATCATTACAATGAGGCTTTGAAGGCATTTTTACAATAAATAGGAATTCCAAAAACCCTAGACATCCAAAAACCTAACCCTAGGAGATGAAGCGCCAAAAGTCATGTGGACCCTGTTTGGGTAAGTTAGTACATCAACTTCCCGGGGTCGTAACTTTTGCATAGGATATTCGTTTTAGGAATATGATAGCCCATTGGAAATGTATCGTCAAGGAGATTAATTTTGGAGGCAATATCAAAGGATCTTTAATATTTCTCTCTATTTTCCCAAAAACATCATTTAGGGCCTCAAAACGGCTCCGAAAGTGAAAAACTGCTCAAAATAGTAAATTACCAAAATTGCCAGAAAACGGCTTTGAGCCAATTGGAAAAGGTGGGTGGCCACCAATATCCACCTGGATCAATCCTCCTTCCTTAGGAATTAATTTTCTCCATTGCGTTGAGTTCCCCTATCAAATGAGGAAATTTCTGCTAAATTTGGCCCCAGGTGAGCCACTTGCCTTGGTGCAGGAATTTCCCTGCTTTGACAACTCGATAAAGTTGGATCCTTTGTTGTCGAGTGCCCTTGATCTATGTGTCCACAATATGATCATTGTATTCTTGTTGTATGAATTCGGGGTTGAGCTCTGTTGGTGTCATTTGTTCTGCTACTTCTGAGGTGTCCAATAATGGTGGGAAATAAGGGCAAAGGAGATCCACGTTGAACATTGGGTGAAAGCCAAGGAAATGAGGAATGTTGAGCTCAAAAGAAGTATCCCCTAAGGCCTTTGTGATTGTGTACAACCCATAAAAGAGTGGGTGAACCTTCTGATGGGGTCCTGTAAGGCGTTCTTTCTGCAAGTGCAACCAAACTTTGTCAGCCACCTGAAACTTATGTGGCACTCAATGTTGATCATGGCGCTGCTTGTACTTGTCATTGGACTTTTATAAGATATCCTAAACCTGTTGGTGGATGTGTTGGATCCACTCAATGAACTGAGTGGCTTTGTCAACTTCATTTGGAGCAAGAGATGAGTCGGTCGAGGTGACCACAAGGGGAAGTGCAACATCTATGGGACCTAATGGCTGGAATCCCAACCCCGCCTGAAAGGGGATGTGGTCAATTGAACTATGCAGGGCTCAGTTGTATATATACTAGACATAGGGAAGGCTTTCATCCCATGTGTGAGGGTTCTTTGAATTATACATGTGAAGGATATGCACAATCATTCAATTTACGACCTCGGTTTGGCCATCTGTCTGGCGGTGGAAGGTCGTGGATTTGGTGAGCTTGGTATCCAGCAATGACCAGAGGCTCAACCAAAATGTGCTGAGAAATTGACTATCCTAATCTGAGGAAATGGTTTGTGGGATTCCAAAATGTACCCAGACTCGTTCAAAGAAGAGCTTGGCAGTGGCCTCTGTTGTTATGTTCTTCTTGTAGGCAACCAGAATCACCATCTTAGAAAAGCAATCAACAACCACAAAAAAATAGTCATTTTCCTACTTGGTGGATGGGAGGACTGACATGTAGTCCATTGAGATGGATTCCCATGGCCTTTCAGGAGTAGGAAGCAGGGTGTATAGGCCCTGTTCTTAGTGGTCAGTTTGGAAATATCACAGGCAGTGCAGGATATGATATACTTTTTGAACTCCTGTCAAAGTTTCGGCCAGTAGAAATGTTTATGTAGCATCGCCAGTGTCTTTTCGAAGCCGAAGTGTCATGCCACCCGGCTGTAGTGGGATTCCCAGATATTCTTCACTCGTTCACTTGATGGAACACATATATGGCCCAAACAAAACAACAACCCATCCTGAAGATGGAAATTATTGACAACTACATTTGCACCCAACATTTGATAGGTGGTGGCGAAGTCTAGGTCTATCTCATAGATTTGGGGCCATCCAGAGGTCTCATGGTCGTAAGAGTCTAGCACCATAATGAGTTCCATGACTGGCGGTATACTGAGGCAATCAACAACACGATTGGTGCTTCATGTTTTATACTTGATGTTGAGGTGGAATTTCTATAAGTATGTGGACCACTTTTGATGGTGTTCATTTTGAAATTTTCCTTATGTCTGCATGAAATGCATTGGCTTATGATCAGTGTGGATGACTGTCTCCTTCCCAAGAATTTAATTTTTTCACAATACAGTAAATTTATTTTTTGTAAGTAGGGTACTTATAGACAACATCTGATAGTGTCTCACTATGACAGGCCACAGGGTGGTCGTTTTGAGTGAGAACGACACCCACAACATAGTTTGAAGCATCTGTCTCAATCTCAAAGGGATGTTGTAGGTCTAGTAGTGAAAGCACTGGGGTTGAGCACAAGTGATGCTTCAAATCATCGAACGTGTGTTGTTGGGATTGGGCCCATGCAAATTTTTCCTTACCACCACCCTTTGTTATTTGGTTGAGGGCCCATGCAATATGGAAGAATCCCAACACAAACCTGCGGTAGAAATTGGAAAGGCCCAAGAAGCTTCTAAGCTCAATGAGTATGGTTGGGGCTGGCCAGTCACGGATGACTTGGATCTTGGTTGGATCCACATGTACACCATGATGATCAATGATGTATCCCAATTAATGACATTGTCCATGCCAAAGGAGCATTTTTCGAAGTTGGCGTATAGCTTGTGCTGTCATAGGGTGTGAAGAACCTATTGAATATGTTGCAAATGTTTAGCCTAAGTAATTATATAAATGAGAATTTCATCCAGATACACCACTACAAAAGTATTGGTGAATGGTCACAGGATATCATCCATCATCCTCATGAAAGTGGCTCGAGCATTTGTTAAACCAAGGGGCATGACCAACCATTCAAAAAGGCCTTCCTTTGACTTGAAGGTAGTCTTCCATATATCTATCTATTCTATCAAGACCTGGTGGTAGCCAGACTTAAGATAAATCTTAATGAAGTATTTTCCCCCCATGAGTTGATCAAGGAGGTCGTCGATTCGGGGAATCAGGTACCAATTTCTAACTGTGATTTTATTCAGAGCTCGGTGATCAATGCAGAGTTGTCAGGTTCCATATTTCTTTTGTACCAGCATGATTGGGCTCCCACAAGGTGATGAGTTGGGACAGATGTGCCCCTGGTGGAGAAATTCTTGGATTTGTCACTTGATCTCCTCATTCTCTAACAGAGAGCGGTGATAGACTGGCCCATTGGGAAATGGTGTGTCAGGGGTCAGATCAATGGGGTGCTTGACCTGGTAGTGCAAAGGTACCCTGGTAGGTGAGGAGAAGATATCATAGTATTCTTCCACAACCTTATCTACTTGCTTCTACTATGTGTAGAGGTCGATCGCAGAGACCCTAGATGTGGCTTTGATATTTCTCTTATTCTGAGAGCCAATCACGAAGAAGACAACCTTCCCCTTCTAAGAGATGACCTTCCTACATTGCTTAGCAAAGATCAAGGAAATAGCACTAGGTGGGACTGCCTCGGTTATCCTGTACAATTTTTTTTCAAAGTAATAATAATAGTATGAGGCCTAGAATCATATACATCATGACATTTCCATAAATAAGGTTGGCCCAAAATAACATCACAAACTTCGATAGGAGAAACATCACACAATACCTCGTATTTGAAGGGATTGATGTCGTACGATAGTCAAAACTGTTGGATGATGCGGAGATCACTTCCTTGGCAGAGCCATCCAATGGTGTAGGGTTGTGGGTGAGGCATTGTCAGCAGGGCCAACCGCTTGATGACCTCTACTGAGATGAGGTTCTTTTGGCTACCGCTATCAACGATGAAGTGCAACAGGGTGCCTTTTACCCACTTTTGTGAATGGAAGAGGTGCTCTCTTTCTTCTAGATTATCTGGTTCACCAGGCTGGAGCTTGGTGGTAGCAACGGTGGAACTGGGTTCCACGTCAATGATCTGTCTTCCCCTTTCTGGTTTTGGCTCGGAGTCAAAACCCACATCTGATTCAGAGGGTTTCACTTTGGCCACTAGTGACTACTTTGAGTGGAAGTTAGCATTGTTATGCCATGGTCTCTTATGGAAGTCAAACCACTTCCCAGTATCTTTCTTTGTCTTTCTAGTGTTCTTCTTGGCTTGCGGATTGGACTGGTTGTCCTGATACTATCCATATTTGCTATGTGCTTTTTTATGTGGGTTGGGGCCACCCTTTTCTGGAATTTTTTGTGAGGGGTGTTATCTCCTTAAATAACACATTCAATTTTGTTAATTTAGGTGATAGGAAGTCGTTGAAAAATGCAATTCTAAAATTTTTCAAGGTTCGTTTTTTAGAACCTTATGTTTGTAATAAAGTTTTGAAAAAGTCGGATTTGATTTTTATTTTAAAAAATTTCAAAACACAGGTTTCGGTGGCTAAGTGCCTCTCCAAAATCACTTCTAAGCCACCAAAATATCTAACTTTCGGTAGCATAAAACTGAAATTTGGGGCTATTTAGCCACTGAAAGCACAGGAGCTTGGAAACAGTCAGCACGTCCTTTCACGTGTCGGAACCATCGGGTTGATGTGTTATGATTGAAATTAACCACCGAAAAGATAGAAGGAAATCTGTTTGAAGACTTGGATCTCATCCCGATGTGATACATCAAATATTTTTAAACTTTTGTTTCATTAAAGCACGTGGTTGTGTAGATTCCCATCATTCAAGTTTACCAATCATGATGACTTCAAATATTTCACGTTCCTTGTAACCAGGGTATTTTTCTTAGTTCATATCTCATATGTTTCATTTCTATCATAGCTAAGCCAAAGCTCCCTAATTTTGCGTTGTGCGTTCTCCCTCCAAGCCCGAATTTCCAATTGCAAGTGTACAGGAGCATTCCACTAGATGAAGAAAGGAGGACCAACTCTAAGGAAGGAACTTGATGATATTTGTTACCTAGAATCACACCCAGATGTGTGTCAACTGTTCAAGGATGTAGGTTGCTACAAATTTTGTGAAAAATTATAGAGATCTCACCAGTAAGTGGCAGAAGCTTTTGCTCTGACTTTTAATGGAAGAAAAGCAGTCATTGGCCAAGATGAATTCCAAGTGGATAAATCCCTCATAGTTGAAGTGACAGAGCTTCCAAGGACTGGAGAAAACTAGTTCAAAACCATTGTCACAAAGGATGTTGAATTTAGGTCATACCTGAAACTAGAACACAAATGTTTGGTATGGAAGAAATACATTCCTATGTCTTTTCTTGAAGAGAAATGGAAACATTTATTGAAGGCCATCCTTGTTTATATAACTTGTGAAGGTAGATACAATAGGGTGATGATCTATCATTTTAAACTCGTGAACCATTTCACTGGTAGGATCCCACTCAATCTGCCTTATTACTTCCACAGAAGCTTAACTAAGATAGATCATCAGGTCAAAGCTAAGCCAAGCAAGGTCGCAGGTAGATTATCCCATCATGGTTTGATTAAACTCTTGGTTTGTGAGTTGTTGCAAAGAAGGAGCAAGGAATGAAATTGCTTCTTATTCTGGAATGATTTTCAGAATGATGTATAGCCATAGGATAAGAATAGTCCTTCTTTAAATAAGTCTTCTACTCCCATAAGTGGAAAGAGGAAGAGGAGAGCCATCTCTCCAATTCCAATTTGTCATCTCTCTCCATCTTCTAAGCCTAAAAAAACTAAGAAGAAACTAAATTTTAGCAAGGAGGTAGAGAAGGAAGAAGAGCTTCCAGTGGACAAGAAGATCCTAAATCTCCCCTATACAGACTCTAAGGATGAATAGCACTAGGTTGAAGTAGAGAAAGGAGAAATCCTAGTAGAAGATCTAGTTACAAAAGGATATGAAGATCTAGTTACAGCAGTGTATGAAGATACATTTACAGCAAGGTATGTAGATCCATTCACAGCAAGGCATGAAGATCTTCCATCACCTACACCCAAGGAGGAACATGAGCTGAAAATTGTAGAGGCCTCATCTAGCAGCAAAAGAAAGAAGAGAAAATCAAAGAAGATCAAGAAACTTAACGAGAAAATAAAACAACAGGAAGTGCTAGAAAGGGTGATCAAAGCCAAGTATGAAATTATATCAAATAATTTTGCAGAAACCAGTGAAACCCTAGAAATATTGGCACATGAAAGTGTAAAGGAAAAGAAAAAGAAGAAGAAGATTGTAAAAGACTACAACAGTCTCTGGAGAGTATATATGCATTTGAATAAAAAGGTCAGGTCATTAAGGTTGCAAGCTATGTCTTCAAAACCTTAGCCTCAACCACATGTTGATCTTGAAACCCTAGCAGATGAATCCATCCATTTGAATGATCCAGAGGTAGCCAAAAATCCTACAGCCATTCCAGAACTTGATCAAGATGCAAAGGTTTCAGAAGATCATTCCTAAGGTGTTCCAAAGCTAAGACAAAAGGTATTTTTCATTTTAGTTTAAAACAGAACTTTCAGTGCTTAGACAAACATTTCAACTGTTCATTAGCCACAGAAAGAAGAGATTTAGGTAGCTAACTAGCCCAGATTTTGTCTATTTTAGCCACCGAAAGCACTGACAGGGTATAGAGGTATTGTTTTTGCACAGATCCAAGTTTTTCTTATCCAAATGCCTCAAGAACGGTTCCAAATGATAGATAATAATTAAGGTCATCATTATCAAGATTCTATTTTGATTTTGGAGATGCCTAGCAAGGTGGAAAGGTTAATTTGGTTACCTATTTTCTGGGCAAAAAACTGTCTTGTTTCCAATAGGTGGAAATTTTGATTTGTCCCATATCTTATGAAGACCCATCAGTATTGGAAGGCTTACTACACCTGTCGAAGATTTTGAAAGACATGAAGATCACTTGAGATAAATATTTGACCTATTTTATAGGATCTCTGCCTATTTTCTTGTGTCAGTTATTGATTTTCTATTTTTGGTAAATTTGATCCAGTATTCTAGGATCTGAATATCTGATGTAAAGGCTATAAAGCCACAAAATTTTGATGAACCAAGGGTTCGAATTTGAGTTCTAAACTATACTTCTATTGTGATAAATACACTTTCTTTAATATATTCAGCCTGCAAGCTTCTTTCATTTTATTGTCAGAATTTCTTTTCATCTATGTTCTATGCCTATGAGTTGAAATTGTTTCTTTGTCTCTATTTAATGTCCTATGGTAACTATCATCTTACATTTGATTATCAAGCAAGGATGATAATAATTCACTTCTATTTTGTTTACCCATCATATATATTGTTTTATGTATGTTCTAGTTAATTGATTAGTTTCTTATCCATTTGATTCACAACCTATCTGATAATAGCTCTTGAAGGCCTTGTACTGTTTGAATATACATAGATTTTCTTGAGGATACAATATAGTGAGTTAGATATTCATCTTGATCCAATCATTACCCATCATTGAGTGAACCATTGCAACATTAGTTAAGTTACCAGGAATCTCTGAGATACAACCTAAGAGAGTTTCCTGGAGTGATAACAAATTGGCGTCGTTGTTGGGGAAAGAGATTAAAGCTCATCTTTCCTGGGAGACAACACAGAGATGATCCTTGATGATAGACAAGTATTATACATTACATTGGTTGTAATCATCTATATGGAAACTCCACACATTCATCCTGGCTCCAAATAAAATCAGTACCAGGGTGAATCCACAAGAATCCCCTGTCACACCAGTGCCCAACCCAGAACTGATTCTCAGAAGAGGAAGATCATTTCAAGGTCAGACTTCAAAACTAAGTATTAAAAGTAACCCTCTTTCTCATTCTAAGGAATCAAAAGATGAAAAAACTGATTCTTCTTCCTCTAATATTATCAATGAAAAATCAATTGTAACAGTTGCAGAAGGAGCATTTGTTGAAAACATTTTTGTAGAGCAACAAATTGTTTCTTATCAAGAGGAAAATGTCATTGCAGAATAAGTGACAGACTCTAATTTGGTTGAATAAGAATCTAAGTCTTTAGAAAGAAATCACAATTCCTCATCCCTTGAGTCCTTTCACTCACAACAGGAAGAAGACAATATAAATATTCACACTCACCTTCTTGATGTAGAACATATTCTGGAGGAATTGTCTGCTAAAGGTGAAGAAAATTTGGTTGAACAACTTGAAAATTTCTATATGGATTCATATCAAACTTCTTTCCTGTCAAAGACTTCACCCCCTTTTCAATTAAATCCCCCCAGTGTTGAAGAATCTGAGAAAATCCTATCACCTCTCTCACCAATAGGCATTATGGTTGCACCTCCTCCATTGACCAAAATGCAATGAATTCTAGCTGCTAGATATTCACCTCTTGTGTTGCCAAATCAACTTGCAACTATGCCCACTGGTGACTACCAAAAGTATATGCCAAAATTTACCAGAGAAGGAGATGTAGCTGCAGAGGAACATATAGAAGCCTTCTATAGCTATGTTGAGAACCTAAACATAGAAGATGTTGATGTCTAGACTAGAGTGTTTGTTCAAAGCTTGGATGGTCATGCTAGGAAGTGGTTCAATGAACTTCCTGTTGGTTCTGTAGCCGGAATAGAAGAGTTGGATGATGTATTTTTAAAAAACTGGGGAGATAGGAGAGATTTCTTGTACTATATCACTGAATTTGGAAACCTTAAGAAAGAAAATGGTGAATCTGTTTCTGATTTAACCAAAAGATTCAATAGAATGTATAGTAAAATACCTGCAGAAATCAAACCTATAGAGACTTCTGCCCAAATCACTTATGCTAACTCATTTGATTCTGAATTTTATTTTCTACTAAGAGAGAGAAGGTCTGCTACACTTTCCTTAATGCAAGATTTTTCCCTTGAAGTTGAGTCAAATATCTTAGTTGCTCATATTTTAAAGGGAAATGTTGATAGAAAAAGGCAAAAGGAATAAGCCTCTTCCTCATCATTTAAAAATCCCAAGATAGACAAATTGGCTAAGATGATAGAGTCATTAACCTTAGAAATTTCCAAGTTAAAAATTGAAAATAAATAGCCTACCATGGGAAAAGGATCCTATGAATACCCTCACAGAAATCCAAATCAGAATTCTAATACTTTCAGGAGGAATAACCAACAAACAAATATTTTGAGAAGAGAGATAAATCCCATAGAAGATTAGAAGGTAAGAGGCCCTCTCCAAAATATTGTGATGGATGAATATGAAGATGATTTTCAAGAAGCAGAATAGTATGATATTAATTGTGTTGGAGATGATGCAGGGAAATCTTATTTGACACAGCATGATTATGAAGAGGCATTAATGACTGAACAGATAAATGAAATTGTTACTGATAATGGTGTTTTTCAAACTGATGATGGGAATAAATACAATCTAAGATCTAATTCTAATACTGCCAAGCAGAGTACACCAACTCCTCCTTCCAAGAAAATAGTTGCCCCTTCCAAGCACCAAACTCAAAAAGATTAGGTTCTTGATGACCAGCCAATTCCTTTGAAAACCCCTTCAGAGGAAAATGCACCATCTCCTCCTCCCAAGAATACTTCTGCCCCTGCCAAGCAACAAATTCAAAAAGAGAATATTTCATTAAAATCCCCTTCAATTGAGGTAAAACTTTTTGATAAAACTTCTTATTCTTTCAATTTTGAAGATGAAATACAGAAGATAAAAATTCCCATCCCCTTGGTTGAGTTAATAAAGAATGAATCGTTCAAGAAAGATATCAAGACTATTGATCCCAAATCCATATCTCCCTGTGCTGATATTCTCAATATATATGATGACAAGCCCACCATTGTCTTAGGTCAAATGATAGAAGATAGAGATGAAAGTTTTCCACCTTTTTATATCTCTCTGAACATTCATGATAAAACATTGCATAACTACCTGCTAGACTCTAGAGCCTCTCACAATCTAATGCCAAAGGAAGTTATGGATGAGCTTGGATTAGACATTACTAAAACTTACCATGATCTTTTCTCATTTGACTCTAGAAAAGTTAAATGTCTCGAGATGATCAAAGACTTGGCAGTGACTTTAACTCAAGCACCTATGAAAACTATGCTCGTGGATATAGTTGTAGCAGACATTCCACCCAAATTTGGATGTTTGTTATCAAGATAATGGATGAAGAGGTTAGGAGGAACTCTTCAAATGGACCTTTCATATGCTACTATCCTTGTTTTTGGAGGAGGAAACAAGAGACTATACAGAGAGTCACAGCTTGCCTACATTATCAGTGAAGAACAAAATCCAGCCAGCCATCCTATTTACTCAGTTGACATGGGTATGGGATCTTGTATATTATAGTTTGATGATTTACTTCCGGATTCATTGTTTCTTAAACAGCCTAGTGTTCAGCCCATAGAGGTAGGAGAATATGATCTGTGGAGTATTTTTTTTGATGGGGCATGTACTAAAGAGACTACTGGAGCAGGGATTGTATTGATTTCACCATCTAAATAAACTACACATTTGTCTTTCAAACTTGATTTCCAAGTCACAAATAACATTGTGGAATACGAGGATTTTCTCTTAGGTTTGAATGCTGCAAAAGAAATCAATATCAAGAGGCTGCAAGTATATCGAGATGTTGATTTAATCATTCAACAGGTAAATAAGTCTTTCCAAGCCAAGAATGTGAGGCTAAAAGCTTATAGAGATGAGGTGATAAATGTGATTGTTGCATTCACTGAATTCAAGATCTCATATATTCCTTGGGCCATGACTCAGTTGGTTGATTCATTGGTTGTTTCAGCTAGTACTTTCATACCACCTTTGCCCCCAAAGTTGAATTATGAAATTCAGGTAAAGTATAGGCCTTCCTTACCTGATAATGTTAAATTCTGGAAAGTATTCGAAGATGATGCAGAGCTAAGCAGATTTCTAGGAGTGATGGATGAGTTTTCAAATTTACAAATTGATCAAGACAATGAGCATGATGAAGAAGCTCAAAGGCCTAAATTCAGAAATACAATTGGAGCCCACGAAATTGTGCAGCTCTCTACCAACCGTATCCCCAAAGGTTTGGTCCCTTTACAGAGACTTTTGGATCATAATGGAATTGCCATTAAACTAGAAAAGAAAGAGGAATATTTTGATGTGTTTCAGTTTAATGTAGCAAATGAAAAAAGCCCTAAGTATGTTGATCTAGCTTCTCATTTGACTGATAAAAAGAAATCTGAATATGGTGAGTTGTTAAAGGAATTTTATGATATATTTGCATGGCAGTATAGTGATTTGAAGACATACAATACAGAGATTATTCAACATAAAATTCCTTTCAACAAAGACACAAAACCTTTCATACAGAAACTCAAATCATTCAGTCCAATGTTGTTGCCTATTATAGAGAAGGAAATCAAAAAAATGTTGGATGCCAAGATCATCATCCCTCTTATATACTCTTAATGGATTGCCAACCTTGTTCCTGTTAGAAAGAAAAATGGTGAGATTAGACTCTGTGTAGACTTCAGGAATCTAAGAAAATGCTCTAAAAAATATAATTACCCTTTGCCTAAGATGGAACATATTCTACAGAAAGTTTCTGGAGCTAGTGTCATGTCATTCATTGATGGTTTCTCGGGGTATAACCAAATTGAAGTCCATCCAGATGATAGGGAAAAAACAACATTTACTACACCATGGGGTACATTTATGTACGAAAAAATGCCATTTGGACTGATGAATGCAGGAGAAACATTCCAGAGGACAATGGATATTCCATTCATGGGGGGAAAAGATAGATTTGTCTTGATTTATCTTGATGATATCACAATTTTTTCATACAGCCATGAAGATCACTTGCAGCATCTAAGAAAGACTTTCTTGAAATGCAGGAAATATGGTATTTCTTTAAATCCCAAGAAATCCCATTTTTCACTCAGAGAAGGCAAGTTTCTTGGGCATATTGTTTCTGCAGATGGAGTGAAGATAGATCTAGAAAGAGTAGAGGTGATTCAGAAATTGTCTCTCCCAAGATCCAAGAAAGATATCCAATCTTTCCTTGGAACCATAAATTTCATCAGTAGGTTTATTGCATGAAACTATCCATCATCCAGTTCCTTTGTTGCATGAGGGCATCCTCAATCAACAGTTTGAAAGGATCTATTGTCCCTTCATATTTCTTTTCTCCTGCCATGAGAGGTCTCTTGGGAGTGCAAGAGATTTTGTCCTCAAGATAAAAAAGCTCGAGACCCAACTCTTTGTACTCTGACCTCGTTGGGGACATGCATTAAGACGACAAGGAGAAGACCTCTATAATACCACTGATCCAGATTTTATGAGAAGAAAAAAATGACTACATATTATTAATAGGTTCTTAACACAAAATAGCAGAGATACAGTAAAACTGGTTTTCTACTCAATTAGGAAATAAGTTGAAACTATAAAATGCAGCGGAAACAAGATTGTTGGAATGGTGGTGGCTTATCTCTGAGAAGATATGTGATGGTTGCACTCATCCACAAGAACATAATTACAATGGGGATCTGAAGGCATTTTTAAAATAAAAGGGAATGCCAAAAAACCTAGACATCCAAAAACCTAACCCTAGGAGACGAAGTGCCAAAATTCATGTGGGCCCCGTTTGGGTAAGTTAGTACATCAACTTCTCGGGGTCGTAACTTTTGCATACGATCTATGTTTTAGGCGTATGATAGCCCGTCAAAAAGGTATCTTTGAGGAGATTCATATTGGAGGAAATATCAAACGAATTTACATATTTCTCTCCGTTTTCCCAAAAAAACATCGTTTAGGACCTCAAAAAGGCTCCGGAAATGAAAAACTGCCAAAAATAGTGAATTACCAAAATTGCTAGAAAACTATTTTGAGCTAGTTGGAAAAGGTGGGTGGCCATCGATATCCACCTGGATCAAAAATTCACCCCATGGAAGTTGGGAGGTTCCCTTATCTTCGTACCTACCCATCTTACTGCATGGTTTATTCTTGTGCATCTTTTTGTGGAGACTTCGTGTAACATCTACTACCAGTTTTCTAAGCCCATATCTGAGTCTGACACACATGAGGTGATTCTTATCCAACTGAGTAACCCATATGCAGTTGGGTTCACATAATATTCTTCTCGCATGATTGTTCTGTACAACTGGTTAATTTCCTCCAAGTCCAATCAAGTAGGTTCTACAAACCTTTCCCCTTCAAATGTATCCAATGGCGTAATGGCTATGTATTCTCTTGACTCGAATGTTATCTTCCTCATATTTAAGTTGGTTTTGGCCTAATCGTCAAACTCCCAATCCAAGCCAAGCAATGTTGGATAAGGTGTTGTGAAATCCATTATCTCTATTACTTCGAAGTCGGTTTTAGTGTACACTCCATCTAGATCTATTGTCACTCCTTTTAGTCTTCCAATTGGTAGAAATCTGTGTTTATTTTCTAGTTTCAGTTGACCGGGTGAATATCCTAATTTGGTTTCTCCCATACATTTCCATGTCTTCTTGGTTAGTGTTGATCCTAAGGTCTGCACTTGACTGCTAAAGGGCAAAGCTAGGCCACCTATCAGTTTGGAAAGATTGTTTCTTTTAATTTTTTGTTGGTTGGTCGGAGGGTTATTCTATCAAGACAAAATCAAGGTTGGGTTAGAAGAATGATATGGATGAGGGTCCTCCTTGGCTAGTGGCACACTAATGACAGACCGGTGAAATAATAGAAAACAAAGGGAAAAAACAAACTACTCAATGAATAATCTACTACGAGAAGTTCAATACTTAAAATATCATTTCAAGACATTAAACATGTATCAAGACACAATTGCTCCTTCAGGTTGCGATAAAAACAAATCTTCACCAAGCATTAGCTTTTTTCACAGGTTTCATATCAATAAAGACAGGTTACACAATAGTTGAAAGGAAATGACATGTACTTTGCACAAATAAAAAACTGCATTCAAGATAAGATAAAAACACATGAAGATTTAAACAAAACATTGTCATCAAGAGTATGTTCACTAGGTAGAGATATTTAATCCATGCATAAAACGGGTCCAACTAGTCTGATGTATTTCTATTATTTCTCCAAAAATATGACCCTCAAAACATTCAAAGATCCCTTATTTAACAAAGTTGCAGAGGCTCTTGTCCATAGGGGACCAAGACCTAAATTTAGGAAATTGTTCATAAAACAAATTATTAACTTCACTAAGACACTAGACTTAATCAGCAAGAGTGGTTCTTATCACACATAGAATACCACTCTTGTATATAATCTAAGAAATGTTGAAATTAATCAACCAAAAACTAATATTGTCTCTTAGACAGAAACTAATGCATGCGCTGGAGGAACTGAATTGGCATAAAATAGGCCTCAGAGTGACAGAGCAGAGATTTTTTTTGAGTAATGGCATGCCTGTGAGATGTTGGAAGCCACTGGAGACAACTGGTTGCATGAGAATATCTCTGCTTGAGGAAGAGGGAGTCTTTTGAAGTGTTCTAGAACCAATCTACGTCGACCTGTGACTAAGACTTAACTCTATGTATGTGTCTAAGATTTCAGAAGATAAGTGCACTCCATCTCAAATGTAATTGACTCTTCTCCTTGCTTTCACTATGATTAACTGGTTGTGAATAGGAAGATGTGGAGGCGGGCATCCAATAGGAAGA
>JZKD02S2358434.1:225734-249219 GCA_000966675.3 Picea glauca
ATATATTTATTGCAGAAGTTATAACCTCCTGATGGCATGGGAAAAAGAAAGTCCAGATCTTTAAAGCTCAAAGCAATCAGATATTGCCTAATTGACCAGGTCCTATATTGAGAGACCCTTTAGGAGTGCTTCTGAGATGTCTAGACCTGCAGGAGGCCCAAAGGATTATATTTGATTTCCATGATAGCCTATGTGGGGGACATCATTTCTGGAAAACCGCAGCCTAAAAAATTCTCAGGGTTGGGTACTACTGGCCAACTCTATTCACTGATGTTTGTGAAACGATCAGGGCTTGCATCAAATGTCAGAAATTCTCTAGGAAGCAGTAGCTCAAGTCTCTTCCATTAAATCCTATGGTGGCCTCAGCGCCCTTCCAACAATGGGGTCTAAACTTCATTGGGGAAATTCATCCTGCATCAAGCGATCAGCACAGATGGATCCTGACTACCACAAACTATTTTAGCAAGTGGATAGAAGCTATCCCCACAATGAGTGCTTCTCATAAGGTGATCATTGGTTTTCTGGAAGATATTATAGAAATATTTGGCTATCCAAGTAGTATTATCACTGACAATGATGTGTCTTTGCAGGCTGAGCCATTGAACCGATTTTGTGAATAGTTCAAGATCAAATGGATTCACTCTACCCCCTACTATCCCCAAGGTAATGGATTAGCAGATTCCTCTAACAAAAACCTTATAAAGATTATCAAAATACTGTTGGAGGAAAACAAGAAAGCATGGGATTTGAAGCTCAAATTTTCTATGTGGGCTGATAGAGTGACAACAAAGAGGTTCCTAGGCATCTCTCCTTTCCAACTTGTGTATGGGACTGAAGCGGTTTTTCCTTCTCAGCTTTCCCTACCTATGGAGAAATTTTTCCAAGACTACCAAGGAGAGCCTGATGACATGATCAGGAGAATACATCAGCTAGTAGAAGTGAAGAAGAATAGAGAGAGGGTGATGGACAAAATGCATGATCGTCAATAGAAAATCAAGCAGGCCTTTGACAGGAAAAGTAGTCAAGAGGATTTCCTACAAAGAGATATAGTACTCAAATGGTATATTCCCAGACAAGACAAGGGAAAACATGGTAAATTTGAATCCCTTTGGATCGGTCCTTTCCATATTTCCAAGCCATTTCCAAACAACACTTATCGGTTGGAGAATTTGGAGGGGGGTGAAGTTTTTGGTGGCCCTGTAAATGGTCACTTCCTGAAAAAAAAAAAAAAAAAAAAATTAAAGCCACTATCAACATCCCACCAATGTAAATACCATTTTTGTTTTATTTTGTTTTGTTTTTGATAGGAGACTCCACAACCCAACACTAAGGCACTGAAGCTGCAAAAAGAATTCTTAGAGACTCGCATGGGAGGACTCTATCCCCCATGGATCATAATGTTAGCACATAAATTTGTCAAAACCTTTAGGGTTTGTGGTTTCTACCTAAGTATGTATCTTTGCCTATCCCTCCCCATTTTTCAAACCTAATCGTAAGTTTTCCCTCTGGACTTGTAGCTTGTCTTTTGTTTTCCTTCATCCATTTGATCGACCTGTTTTCCTTGTCATCCTGTCTAAGAAGTATCAGCCCTCAAAATTCCTATTCTCTCTTTGGATGATCATTCCTCTTTTCATCTCTGCCTGTGATCTTTTTTTTTTCTCGATCCCTTAGTCGGTCATTCAAGTAAGCCAAACAGACTGCATCCATGAGAACCAGGTGAAACACTTGAAGCAGTTTGATGTCAACTCAAATCAAGTGAGTGAGCAAGATCATCTTTCGACGACAGATATCCATCTAGCAAATTGGATCGACAACCATCAGGTAATCGGGATCATAAATTTGAACCAATTTTAGTGTCAAGGAGAGGTCCAAAATCGCAAAATGATCGGAGTCGTTCATTTTAGGAGAGTACATGTGGCGCAAGATTATCATTTCGTGGTTTCATGAGATGGAGCGGTCAAGGAGCAATTCATCAGAACTCGTGAAATATGAAATCGCGATAAGATCCCATTCGTTGATCAAAGGAAAGATCTGAACTAATGGATCAACTTTTCACGATTTTATGAGTCGAGAAAGTAGGAGGGTAGGGCCTTGAGGAATCACGACACACAAAGTACTGAAATGATTATGGTCATCCATTCCAGAAATACATGTGGCGCAAGATCAACATGGAAAAATTTGTTTCGGGGAACTGAAGGGAGAAATGTTGATGGCCCAAGGTCTCGAAATGTCGATGTCCAATAGGGTCATCCGATGCAAAGGGATACGTGTCGACCGATACAAACAATCTCTCTTTCGGACTCAGAAATTTTGGCATGATCACAATCCAAGCTCGTGAAACGTGAAATTCCAAAGCGCCTAGGAATTAGGCACACGGTCGTAGCCTAGGGTCATATGGAAAGGAGTTGTGCAAAGGATCAAAGCACCCGAGTTGGTCACAAAGAAGGATTTGTGTAACCTCGAGGTGCCATAATTGACTCGAAGGAGCTGTGAGATCACCTGGAACATTCATGGGTGTTGGAACTCATCCTAATCCTGATGAAAGTAGTTAATGAAAATAGGGAGGTGGTTGAAACCTTGTTTCACCACTTAAATGGAAAGCATTGAAAGTTGTTTGTGGAGGGAAGATAGTCAGCCAAAAGTTCCCCTGCCATGGATTTTCTGGTGAAGCCCATACTCATCTGATCTTGTGTCTAACAGAAGAATGAAAGTGTAGCCTGACAGAAGAAGATGCAGAGGTGAATATTTGATTATAGTATCTAGGTCACACTCCTCATGGTGGCAGTTATCTGAGTATAAATATTCAGTTTTGATATTTTGTTATGGTCGATGGTAGGCTCTCGTGTTGTAAAGTTTTAGTAAAGCGTCTGGTTTCTGGTTATGTATCTGTATTTGAGACTTCTTGCTTAATCCAAGTCATCCTTCTTCCTCCATCTTAATATGTGTATGATACTAAAATTTCATGATTGAAGGATTCACATGGATGGTTGTTATTGTGTTGTAATGGATGTTTGATTGCAGTGTTGTTATAGAGTTTTCAGTTTCCTGAAGTTCTGAATCCAAGAAGATCTTGTTTTCTAAATTTTTCCTCCTTAGGCTGTTGGAAGACCAGATGTCCATAGAAGACCTCTTCACTCTCCTTAAGTTATTCCCCCTACTCACCAATATACCAAAATTACTGACTGAATTTAGACCACGACCTCACATGCTTGTGCTTTTCAGTCCAGTTTTCTAAGTTAGAACAATACCATCCTGAGTCTATGTCCATTAGACGACCTTTATATTTTTTTCATGACATACAAAATGATGGGTATCAGGATTACCTTTGCCAAAATATAGGGGTGACTTATGGTGCTCAAACCCGAAATGGATTGTGGTCATCAATATAATTACAATCTATGATCTAGGTAATATTCCTTCCATACCTGTTGCATAGATCAATGGTACTAGTTGATTTGAGATCAACGGTTCGCAATCACTTCAGGAGTTTCAATGCATAGTTCTTACCATCCTCTAGAGTGTCG
The DNA here is from genome assembly GCA_000966675.3 of Picea glauca. NCBI lineage: Eukaryota > Viridiplantae > Streptophyta > Pinopsida > Pinales > Pinaceae > Picea > Picea glauca. The sequence continues at coordinate 229,259 of JZKD02S2358434.1, forward strand.
TACTTATAAAGTGAGGGATCTACCTCCATGTGGCCTCTAGATTTGGACATACTAGTTTCACTTCAGGAGTTCGAGATTCGAGAGTTTTTAAATGTTTTTCTTGGAAATTTCCCCGAGGAAAATCAGCAAAGTGAATGATCTGCCTCCACGTGTCCTTGCTGATGGATTGTCCAAATTCACTTCGGGACTTCGAGAGTCCTTTACTTACTCAACTCTACTTGTTTCCTCCTAGAGTGACGTGGTTTCCAAGTGACGTGGTGGCCTAATGTCATATATCTGAAGAGGGATATCTATCACATCGTGTCCTCCTTGATGGATAGTCAAGATTTTCTTGGGGAGTTCGAGCTTCAGGAGTTTCAAATGTTGTGCTTGGAAATCTCCTAGAGGAAAATCGACGAAGTAAATTATCTACTTCCACATGTCCTTGTTGATGGAAAGTTCAAATTAACTTAAGTATTTCTCTCTTGATGTTAAACCTCGAGTGATTTCAACACTCTAGATGCACGAAAACCATCAATCTAGTTGGCTTGACGGATCTCCACCGTCGAAATTTAACCTATATGTTCCCATAATCTGAGCCCAAAATTGACCACTCTGGATTGTTGCGTCTTGTCCATGGGTGTTTCACGTGCATACAAAAAAAAAAAGGCTTGTCTAACCTGCAGTGAGATCAATCAATGGAAAACATGATGGCAAGCATTCCTAACCAAATACGCCATGTATGTTATCCTTTAGGAAAAACAAAAGTAAAAATGTGCAAAGACTCAAACAAGAAAGAAGCGAATAAGAACCAATTCACTCAAAAAATGGGAAACTAACTTAACCAACCCAAAGAGGAAAAATTGATGAAGGCATAGGGAAAAGAGAGAGGAGAGGCAGGGGTGCAGACCTAGGTTACAACATTGGCTCCAACAGGGGATAGCTCATCCCTGTGAGGTTCTAAGAACTGTAGATCGGTGCCTTGAGATTAAATAATTTCTCTTACCTTCATTTCTTACATTTTCTTTGTCTTCCATCCATGCATCTCTGAAAACTAACGTTGAAGCTAACCCCAGTGCCTTTGGTTGGGCTATGGAGTCTCTTATGAAACTTGAAACTGCAGCTAAACCTCGATGCCTTTGTTGGGATATGGAATCCTTTATGAAACTTGAAACTGCAGCTAAACCCCAGTGCCTTTGTTGGGCTATGGAGTCTCTTATTCAAACAAGATATTGAAAACCAACACACTGAAAATAATCTGCGAACTAAAAATTAAAAATATTCGAACTATGAGCTTATTCTCCTACTACCTACTCTATTCAGATGAAAACCAAATCAATCATGTGTAATTCCACTTCCAATGAAACCAAGAAAACATTTGACTGAGAATCATAACTCTGTGTAGTTCACTATTTAGAATAATCCAAAGAAGATGTATCAAATGCGACAAAAGGTTAGCATGAATTTGGTACTTACATTTGCAAATGATGATCATGCTAAAACTTACAACCTTTGGGACTTTGAAAAAATAATAATCCATCCATCTCGCTATTGGATCTTGAAACTCATGAAAAGCCTCCAACTGGTTGAGAGGACAAAGTTGTTGTTGTGTGAGATATGCATTATAGACAAGACTGAATTGCTCCTGTCCTCGTTGAAACAACTCATGAAATTCATGTGATTCACAAACATAAAGGGCAGAAAAACACTATTGATACTTTTCATCTTGTTGTTTGAAATGAATGGGTATGTCTCCTGCATTGTTGGTTTTTCCTCGTTCTAGATCCAGAATGTCATCTTCAGACTTATATATTTCTTGTTGCTCAACAATTTTAGAAGGAAGGGGAAAAAATTGCTCGTGACCTTCAACATCACTTTCCTCATAGTTAATCAAATATTTATGAGAACATAGAACAATAGATGAATCATAACAATGGCTATCTGAGTCAGCTAGAATAATGCAAGATGTATCCAAAGCCTTGTTATCATCAATTTTGTCATTAATGTAATTCCCAACATCATCTTTTTCAATAAAAGGATCAGAAGAAAACTCATATGTAACCAAATCTTCCTCAATGGAAAAGTCCCCTTTACTTTCACTACTAGAAGAATTAATAAGTGATTGTTTAATATGAGATCCAAATTCTTCACAACAATTTTCAAAAAGTAAATCGGATGGAAAAAACCTTTTACAATGCTTATTGAATGCAGCATGGAATTGTTCCAGGTAAGAGATGCTAGCAGGGGCAAGGATCGATAACACTCATGAGAATATCCCTCTAATGAGTAGATGAACATATTCATTAATACATCATCATGTTATATTCCCCAATGATGCATGAGTTCATGAAACTCAAGCAAATGCTCAGGAGGGTTTTCATCTCTATGTTCTCTAAATCTGGGCAAAAAATCACCCCACTCATCTATAGTAGGAACAACATTTGGAAAACCAAGAACAAAAGATAAATTTAAAGGAGAAAACCTTCGATCCAAGATGGCTTCCATCTAAAAATATGACTTCTTAAAATGTTGGATTCGTCACTGGATTCTTTAACCATGGAGTTGCCAAGTGAATGATATGCATTCTGAATGTGTCTGGTATTTGTTCACCATCAAATATCAGATTTGATCATTATCGTTCTCCCATGGAAAGATATCCCATTACTTCATTCCTTGAAAACGGCGCCAAAAGATGTTGGTCCTAAGGTCTGCACCTGACTGCTAAAGGGAAAAACTAGGCCACCTATCAGTTTAGAAATATTGTTTCTTTTAATTTTTTGTTGGTTGGTAAGAGGGTTATTCTATCAAGACAAACACAAGTTTAGTTTAACAGAATGATATGGATGAGGGTCCTCCTTGGTTGGTGGCACACTATTGACAGACCAATGAAATAATAGAAAACAAAGGGAAACAACAAACTACTCAATGAATAATCTGTTGCAAGAAGTTCAATACTTAAAATATCATTTCAAGACATTAAACATGTATCAAGAGACAATTACTCCTTCAGGTTGCGATAAAAACAAATATTCACCAAGCATTAGTTTTTTTTTCAAGTTACATATCAATAAAGATGGGTTACACAATAGCTAAAAGGAAATGACATGTACTTTACACAAATCAAAAAATTCATTCAAGATCAGATAAAAACACTTGAAGATTTGAACGAAACATTGTCATCAAGAGTATGTTCATTACGTAGAGATATTTAATCCATGCATAGAACGGTTCCAACTAGTATGATGTATTGCTATTCTTTGCCCAAAAGTACGACCCTCAAAACATTCAAAGATCCCCTATTTAACAGAGTTGCAGAGGTTCTCGTCCATAGGGGGCCGAGACCTAAATTTAGGTAACTGTTTGTAAAAAAAATTATTAACATCACTAAGACACTGGACTTAATCAACAAGAGTGGTTCTTATCACACACAGAAGACCACTCTTGTATCTAATATAAGAAATGTTGGAATTAATCAACTAAAAACTACTATTGTCTCTGAGACAGAAACTGATGCATGCATTGGAGGAACTGAATTGGCAGAAAATAGGCCTCAGAGTGACAGAGCATAGTTCTGTGTTGAGTAATGGCATGCCTGGGAGTTTTTGGAGGCCACTGGAGACAACTGGTTGCATGAGAAGATCTTTGCTTGAGGAAGAGGGATTCTTCTGAAGTGCTCTGGAACCAAACTGCATCGACCTGTGACTGAGACTTAACTCTTTGTCTGTGTCTGAGCTTTCGGAATTTAAGCACACTCCATCTCGACTGTAACTGACCCTTCTCCTCACTTTCACTATGAAGAACTGGTTGTGAACAGGAAGAAGTGGAAGCGGGAATCCAATAGGAAGATGGGACGTGTGAAGGTGGATGACATGGATGTATATGAAGTGTAGGGGAGTGGAGGTGACAGGAATGAGTGGAGGACATATGGTAGGCGGTGAGAGGGGTGGTATTGAGAATAAATCTGGCAGGATCCCAGAGGGGGAGGTAGGTGGTAAGCGGATTAGAGAGGGGGGGGTCTGAAATCTTGAGGAGCCACCATGTAAGGTAGGGCCCATGGTGGGGAAACCACTTTCCCATACCCCTCCCCACCGTTAAAGTTATAAAATTCTGGGGAGTCCTGGATGCGATAAGGACCATTGATCTGGAGGAAAGGGATGTCGTCGAGGTGATCAGCGTGGGAGTTAGGCAGGGAATAGGTGGCTAAAGTTGAGCGGTATCATGAGTGTGAGTGGAGGTGTGATCCAAGTGGATATCGATGGCCACCCACCTTTTCCAACTGGCTCAAAACAGTTTTCTGGCAATTTTGGTAATTTACTATTTTTAGCAGTTTTTAACTTCCGTGACCATTTTGAGGGCCTAAATGAAGGTATTTTGGGGATAGAGCTTCTCAATGATAGACGAGGGCTCTGATTGATCCCCCTAAATGAATCTAATTGATGATACCTTTCCAGAAATCTATTGTGTGCCTAAAATGAAGATCATATGCAAAAGTTACGACCCCGGGAAGTTGATGTACTAACTTAGCCAAACAGGGCCCACATGAATTTTGGTGCTTCATCTCCTAGGGTTAGGTTTTTGGATGTCTATGGTTTTTTACATTCTTGTTTATTGTAAAAAGGCCTTCAGAACCTCATTGTAATCATCTTCTTGGGAATAAGCGCAGCCGTCACATCTCTTCTCAGAGATAAGCCACCACCATTCCAGCAAGCTTGTTTTCCGCTGCATTTTACAGTTTTGACTTATTTCATTATTGAATAAAAAACTAGTTTTACTCTATCTCTGTTATTGTGTGTTAATAAAATGTTAATAATATGTAGTCATTTCATTCTACTCCTAAAATTTGGATCAAGGTGACGAGGTGATGTGGATGTGATGCGGTGACGTGGAGGTGACATGGTGACGTGGAGGTGATGAGGTGACGTGGAGGTGATGCGGTGACGTGATGTCATATAAGCACGTGATTGTGGAAGTTGTCGAGGGTGGTTTGGGTCCACACCACTTTTGGTCCCACAATCCCCCATAAGCTGCCATGTACCCTTCCAACAATACCATGGTTCCAATTGCGGAACCTCTCTAGAAAATTAACGTCCAGGAATTTTAAGTCCTCACAATGGATTGTGGTCATCGATATTATTACAATATGTGATCTGGGTAATATTCCTTCCTTACCTTCTGCACAGATCAATGGTTTTGGTTGATTTTTGATCAAAATTCTGCGATCACTTCAGGAGTTCGGGCTTCGGGAGTTTCAATGCATAGTTCTTACCATCCTTCGGGTTTTCGTACTTCCGAAGTGAGGGATCTACCTCCACGTGACCTCTGGATCTGGATGGTCCATATTCACTTCAGGAGTTTGAGCTTCGGGATTTTGTAAATGTTGTTCTTGGAAATATCCTCGAGGAAAATAGTCAAAGTGAATGATCTTCCTCCACGTGTCCTTGCTAATGAATGGTCTAGATTCACTTCAGGACTTTGGGAGTCCTTCACTTACTCAGCTCTCCTTGTTTCCTCCCAGAGTGATGTGGTTGTGAAGTGACGTGGTGGCCCGATGTCTGTTATAGAAATATTTTCCTTGCCTTATGAAATCTTGCATAGAGGGCCTTATTCCATTTTCCCTATGCAAACTTATCTTCTCTGTTGAAAGAATCCAAAGACAAAAATACAATTTTTTCCACGTGTACACATATTGCACCCTATACAGCAAGCGTATACGCAGACTTCTCCACTACAGCCCACGTACATTGAGATGTGTGCCAAAAAATGAAATTAAATGTCTGTTTTCCATGTCACGATAGAAGATCTCTTATCCTTGGCCTTCCATATACTGGAAACATTCTGACTTGGCCCTTCAGTTCCATTCTGAAGGATATAAAGAAGATAATTCTGAGTTATGGAAAAGGAGAGAGAATTCAACTTTGAGAGAAAAGTTACTCTGGAAGAATTATTTACTTCACATTGAGTCTGCATCCCTTTTTCCTTTAAGTCTGAACATAGTGTTCAGCCCCCAAGATCTTCCCTTATTGTTAGAGAAACTCATTGTCTCCTTTCTATGATCTTGTCATTGATGGAGGATTGAAGTGGTGGAGGCCCAGCTGGAAGGAACTTGGTTTCTCGGTTCAGAACTCTGCCGACACAGAAGTCTGTAATATTTTCACTTATGTTGTTCATTTATTAATAGAAATACTCTTTTCCCTTCCAATTAATATCTTGCAAATATATTAATTATTATCCATAGGCATATTTGTTATGTATATTGATGAATTATGCTATTGAATGTGCTAACCTTTTATATTTCCACCATATGCTTTTTTTTCTTGTTTGTTGAGAACTTGTTGCGGGTATATAGATTTGGGTCAAAGTTCTCAATGGTGGACATCATCGAACATCTCGACAAGGTAGGCCTCTTTCTTATCTCACTTTCACATTGGTTTATATAGCATGTTTCTAGGATAAACTTTATTTCTGTCGTCATTTCTGTCTATTGTGGTTCACCCTAGCCATAGAGAGATTTTCCCCGTAACAGAATTGGTGACTCCACTAGGGATTGAATCTTCTTTCTTAGAGTTTGAAGTACTTTTATCCTTGGATTTATCTCATCTCTATTGTGGTTCTTGACATCTCTTGTTCACTCTGGGTCTGAGTTTTCATCATTTTTTCCCTTGCCTGGCCTTGTTTTAAAGCATATACACGCATTTTTCCTTGACAGTCATGTACATACGTTGGTTGTCTCACTGCAAGTTGTGTATATACGCTATGTTTTCCCAAACAATCACATAGATTAGTTTTCCTTTCCATTTTTCCTGGTCTGGTGTTTGTTGGGTGGGATTTGATGCTTGTTGAGCCTTCTTGGGTCTCTGCAGTGCCTGTTAAGTGCTTGTGGGATGATAGGAAACCCTCTTTTTGTTGAATTTCTAGGCGAAGTCTTTCTCTTCATATTTTCAATTTTATTTTCCTTACACATTGGGCTGGGTGTTTTGTTGCTTGGTATCCTGCTTGATTTATCTCTTTTTTATACACAGTAGGGCTATATATCAAGTTATTTTTCAGTCCATGCATTTTCAGTTTTGATATATTGAAAATACAAAAAATATAGGCATTTTGCACTGCTTGGAATTTTTGTCTTTTGAGTTTTTATCATTATCTTAGTGCATATAGTGAAATATTGCATTTTTACTTCTGACTTGTAGAGTTGAATTTGAAAATTGCATTGTTTTTTAGAAGCGTATCATTCATTGAAAGTTAAAGTTAGGACTTTGCATTATTTTCATATTTACTTTTGTTGTAGAGTCATAACACCATGAGTTTCACTACCATACCTTTTTTATTAATCGCAGCCATTAAAATTAATGCTATAATATAAAATTAATTAGTCACGATTTTATTTTCTAGGGTGCACAAACTAGCCTAGGATTTAGTGCCTTGGAATAGGATTTTGTGAGTAAAATTCTCCAAGGCAATTGAATCAACATATGTGTTTGAGTCAGGAAGTGGAGAAATCCATTGTATAATTGGTAAGATCAGGAGGCTCCACTCACACCAGAGTTAATCACAAGGTTGTGCGAATTCGGTTGAAGGGATATCCCCCCGATACCTTCCTAGCATCAGAGATATTTCTGGGGATCTATTTGTATCTGGGGATATTTCTAGTACCTTTACCTCCATGAGAGACGGTGCTTTCAAGGTTTTGAGCTTTGCTACCCTGCCCATATGGTGGATCCGACTTATGACTTCTCGCATGTGCATCGATTATACAGTGGCTTATTAGTTTCTTGACTTAGGTGTCTCATAGGTTACTTGCAAGGGTTATTTTGTAGGTACCCTGGGTCAAATAAGGGTCAGACAACACACAACCTTTATGGAGGATTACCTCTCCTAGGGGATCTGATCGACTGGTTTTTAAGCCCACGAAGGCCCTTATAATTTATTTTGTTACCTTCGATCTTTAGCAGGGAGTCTCAGGCCCCTCTTGGGCGAGATATACCTTCTTTAGGGAGGGAGGCGACTCAACCACTTTACCCCGTTTGCATGCATATTGGGTGTTTGAATTTTGGTGTGCTCTTTGATTACTAGCTAGCCTTAGGATATATTTTTATCTTTTGAGTCTTAAGTCATGGTGGAGTCAGACCAACCTCACCACCGGTTCCGTTGCTTGTTATAGTTACCATTGTATTTTGATTCTTTTCCTTCTAAAAGGAATAGAGTTATTAGGAGTGGTACATACACATACACCATTTAGACTTATGATTCTACAAGTATGAGTATTGAACCTAGTCTTCAGAATTCTAGGAGCCCTTCGACTCATGTACCCACTATAGTTAATGGCACCCCTTTGACTCCTGCAACCTCTATGGTTGTAGTGTCAGAGGAACCTATCATTATATGGCTTGGCCATAGTGAACGCTCAAGCTACTGCCTCGAACACTTTCGGGTCTCTTAGCCACTCATCGGGCTACAATGTTCATTCCATCCCTATGGCTTCTAGCCCCTTTTCTTATGGTATTCCCAACTTTACTTCATTATTTTCTAACTCCATCCTAGATGTTGGCCCTAATGCTAGCATTGGGATTGGGGGAAGTACACCTCCCTACACTCATTTTTCATTTGGTGGATCTCAAATTCCTCAAATGACTCTTAATATGGGAGGTATTTCTGCTTTTAACCCTGGGTCCAATCCTCCTACTTCTGGGTGGAATAATCAATCTGGAAGACAAGATTTATCTCAAGTTTCATCCTACAACCCTACCTCCTCAGTGCAGATTCCAACCAATACATTTGGCATGACGAATCCACCTCTATCCTCCGGATTCCAACCCGAAGGAGGTCAGTTTCATGCCTTGGGAAACCCTCAACCTGGATCTAATCCGACTGGGGGGGATTTCTATAACCCTCAACAAAACATTCCAGCTCGAATGATGCCCAACCAACCTTTTATGAATCAGCCCGGAAGAGGGCCTTATAATGCCAAACAGGGCCATGGTTTTTACTAGAACCCTGGATGGCCTGCAGTTTTGCAGGAACAATCTTTCCTGGGAGGTTGGGGCCAGATGTCGCAACCCTGTCTCCCTTTTCTGGCCATGCTTAATCTGCCAGATTTGTCTAAGTTAATGAATGACCATGTGAGTCACGATCCTACATGGCCCCCCGTCCCCACCAAACTTCATTCATACATCCCTAAGTTCGAGGGTAAGAATGGAGAGGATCTTGGTGATCACATCACTACCTTTGACCTTTGGTGCTCATCGAACTCCCTTAATGACAATTCTATTATTTTGATATTATTTCAATGCACTGTTATCGGAGTTGCTACAAAATGGTATATTGAGCTACCTGGGGGGGGGATATGGGACTTTTATTCAGTTGGTGTTGGTTTTTATTAACCACTTCCAGTTGCCCATTCGTTATGATGTTGGCCTAGAATTGTTGTCGAATTTACGCCAGGATACTGCCACTCATATCTCAAACCATATCGAGGAGTGGTGTATATGGAAGAGGTTGTTTAAGACCCCTATACCCATGGCCTTTATTTTAGAATGGTTTCTTAAGTCTTTTCATGCTCCTATCTCGAAGGACGTTACCACTTCCATGGTTACCACTGAGGAAGAAGTGATATTCAGAATGCAGCAGTTGGACTTGATATATGCTCAGTCTGGGATGTTATGTCACCTTCTTCCAGATGCACCGCGGTCAACTTACGACCCGAGACAAAAACTCGAAACTCATGCCAATGGAATTGTAGGTGTTGCAATGTAAAGTTTCCATATTCAGTGATAAGCCAGATGAAAGATTTTTCTCTAAGCCAGTCTACTAGAGGACCAGCCTTGTTTGTGTCTTCCAACCTCACTCAGTCGGTGGATTTACACTCCGTGTAATCATCGGCCAACCCAAATGGTAACCAGTAACCATGAGGGAATAAGAAGAAAGGACGTAATAACTGTAAGGATGGGGAAAATGGTAATAAACCCAAGGATAGTAATAATAATGAGAAGACGGGTAATAATGTTGGAGAGGGAAAACGAGAAAGATGTAAGGTGAAGTTTCCCTTTAATCTTGGCACTGACGATCACCTTACCCATTTGTTTCCCAAACTTGTAGAAGATATGAGGCTATTATATTAATCTCCCTGCATGGGACAAATCCATTCCCACATAATCAGTTCCTAGCCTTGAGCTCTTCCAACACCAGAAATGCGACAGGTGTAAGTCAAAACCAATAGTCGTAAGATGGAGACCATTTATGTATCAATATGGTCGATGAAAAAATTAATGTAGCCACTTGATCTCGAGACTATAGCTCTAAACAAGCTATCCCTAGTCTAGAATCTCCTCCACCTCCGAAGACAAATTTACAGATTGAGAAACCATATCCACCACCTCAAATTCCAAAAGGATTAATCAAACACTCTACCCATAATCCAAATGCTATAGCCGCCCAGAACTACTCTATTGTTGAGGACTTGGGTCAAACCCCTTGTGTGATGTCATCTTTTGAGGTACTCCAGACATGTCCTTCATAGAGGAATGCCTTGTTCTCTGATTTAGGAGCTCTAGAACCCAGTGGCTCAAAATTTATCAAGTTTGATGTCACAGATATTAAGCCTCACTTGCCTTACCATGTGAATTTCCAAATCCACATGGAGTACTCAAAGTATACCATCAAATGTGAGGTTGTTGATGAAGGCATTGCTATGTGTGTGATGTCCCTAGTCCTTTGGAAGGCTCTCGGTTCTCCGAATATTTCCAAGTAATCGAAAATGTTGACTACTTTTGATGGTCATTCCTTCTGCCCTCACAGTATTCTCGCTGCCTTTTCGGTCCAATTAGGTGGGAAGATGGTAGAGGTGGAGATAGAGGTAGTTGATGTGCCTCTTGATTACAACTTGTTACTAGGATGCAATTGGACCTATGTTATGGTCGCTATCATATCATTCGTCTTTCGTAGGATTTTTTTTCCTCATGAAGGGAATATCATGACAATTGACTAGTTATCCTTTGTGTACTCTAGTCCTAACGCATTTGTTGGACCGTCGATCCCTGTGATCGACAATTCTCAGCCGACAACTGAGAATATTGGTGTTAGAATGTATTCTTCCCATATGGGTACTTTCAACTTCATGGATGTTATTGGATAAATCTGTAAGTGCGGACACAAACCGATCTCCCTAGATCCACCTAGATCTAGAACAAAGCAAGACAGAACATGACTCTTTCCCTAGATTCTAACCATTAAATTAAATAGGAGGCAAGAACAAAGAACATACCTTATTGTCACTTCCTATGGTCTTTATTTCTCTCGCTTCGCTCTGATTCTCTCGTACAATCAAGACCAAAACAATACAAACCAACCAAAGTGAAGAAATTGCAATCTATTCAACAGTCAATCTATGTATATGATCAAGGAGTTATACAATAAAGTGGAATTAGCTTTATGGAAAAGAATCATATTATTGTATCATATGAAATGTGAAAGAGAGATTACAACCATTTCCTTGATGTCGTAAGGTCCCTTCCAACTGTCCTTCGTTCCCCACACACTTTCACTCCAAGAATTCTGAGAGCATAGATCTGATAATATTCACAATATATCTTGACAAAGGAAAATCTCAAAGCCACTCCAACCAAGATGATAATTCCAAGACAACCAAAGCTAATAAGTTCAAGAACCAACATAAGCTAACCCAAGCTAACTTTCTCCATGAGAACTCCTCTCCTTTTATAAGTTGAAGAGGATAAGGTGAGGAGGTTAGGATGATCCCACTAAATCATGAAAGCGAGTAAGATCCAAACCATTCGGATTCCACCTCACCATAGAAGTTTCTCCTTCTAGAAGATTCAAGAAAAAGTTCATTTTTCCCACGTGCAAGCATTCTCACACCCTAGCTATAGAGCAACCTGCGAACACCTCGCACCCTAGCTATAGTGCAACCTGTGAGAATGGGTCATTCTTGCACCCTTCCTATATAGCAACCTACGAACTTCCTTTTTTATAAGGTTTTTACATAGGAAAATGAAACTTCTTTTCTCAGGAAAAGTTCTTCTCCCTTCTCTCTTTAGGAACTCAAGCCATTGACCCCTCTGAAGGAAACAGATAGGTTTACATCATTAACAATCATAGGGATGATGAAAATAATGTGTAACAATGGCATCGATTCACCACATTTACGCCATGTCCAGTAGGCTCGTCTCAATAGGGAGGTCCATTCCTTTCCGCACTTCTTACTTTAATGATCTATGGACCTTACCTTCCTCGACTTCATCTTGTGAAGGTCAGTTACATGTTGGAATGGCCATGCCACTATCGATAGAAGATATTCTTTATCAAGTTGTTCTTGACTCTTCTTTTGATCCTGATCTTGTTCCCTTGCCGACGGATGAGGAGGATCCCATTCTTAGGCCCGTGTGGGCCACTTCATTGTCTTGTTCACATGATTTCCTTGATGGGACTTTTCCTTCAGACAAATCCATCATCAAATCCATGAATGGTTCCGAAAAGCCTTTGGATGATATGCATCACTGCTCTTATTTTCTCCTGGAGATGGAAAGAATTGAACAAGACGACTTTCAATCTACTTTGAGTGAGATATTCGGTCATGTCGTAGTTCCGCTTGATACGCACAGCATTTATGTCGAAGGAAATATGGTGAGAATTTATCCTACTATCACTATTGACATCTCTCATATCCTTGGAAAGGTTGAAAACATAAATATCGGTGCGGATTGTTCACCAGAAGAAATCTTGATCTACATCAAAATCTTCAAGGAATTTCGAGACGTATTTTCTTGGTCATATGAAGATATGTCAGAGATCGACCCCCGCATTGTCAAACATGATATTAGGACTTATCTAGATGCTAAGACTGTTTGGCAACATGTTAGAGTTTTTAAGCCTCGAAAGGCCCCTGCTATTAAAGTAGAGGTGGAGAAGCTACTTATTGCTAGCTTCATCTACCCAGTTCCTTTGACTAAATGGGTATCCAAACTCGTTCCTGTGGATAAGAAGCAAGGAACCATTCGTATATGTATGGATTTCCATGACCTGAATAAGGCATGTCCTAAAGATAACTTTCCCACACCTTTAATTGATCATATTATCGACGAGTGTGCGGGAAGCGAAGTATTTTCTTTTATGGACGGATTTTTAGGATATAATCAAATTCAAATCAAACCTGAGGATCAACACAAGATGAAATTTATTTGTCCTTGGGGTACTTTTGCATACTGGAAAATTCCTTTTGGCCTTAAAAATGTCGAAGAAACCTTTCAATGTGCCATGAATTTCGCTTTTCACGATCTTAAGCACATAGTCGAAGCTTACCTTGATGATCTTGTTGCTCACTCTTGTAAGAGAGCGGATCATGCTACTCACCTTCAACTTGTTTTTGAAAGATGTTGTTATTATAAAATCTGGTTGAACACTCACAAGTGCATCTTTTGCATTAAGTTTGGTCATCTTTTGGGATTTTTTATGATACTGGGATCATGGTAGATCCACTTAAGGTTGAGGCAATACTTTGGTTGCCTCCCCCATGCAATATTATAAAACTTCAGGGTTTACAAGCGAAAGCTCATTTTCTTCGTCAGTTTATAGTGAATTTTGCCAATATCACTAAGGGTTTCATGCGTCTCTTGAAGAAGGACACCCCTTTTATCTGGGATGAGCGATACTAGGAGTACTTCAATGCTTTGAAGAAATATTTGGTTCCGGTGCCTTTGTTGAAGACTCCTTACTACATTAGAGATTACTTGCTTTATATTGTTGTGTCTGAGGATACTATTGGTATGGCTCTAGTTCAGGAGGATGATGAGCTCCACGAGCACGTCATCTACTACTTAGTCGAATGTTAGTTGGTCCTGAACTTAATTATACTCATGTTGAAAATCTAGCTTTGGTTGTCATTCACACAATCCAATGTTTGCCTCACTATATATTACTTTGCAAGACTACTGTGATTTCCAATGTCAATCCATTTTAGTACATCCTTACCAGACGTATCATAGGGTGAAAATGAAATAAATGGATTGTCATTTTACAGGAGTTTGATCTCAATTTTGCTTCCAAAAAATCCAAAAAATCCCTAGTCTTCGCGGAGTTAATATTTGATTTCCCATGATTAGATGAGGATGTTATCCATGTTGATTCGTTTGTAGACAAACACATTTTTCTTGTCTCATCGTCTGACCCCTGGTATGGAGACATTGTTCTCTATCTTCATACCTTGAATTTCTCTCAGCATCTCTCACAAGATGATCGACAACGTATAAGATACCAATCTAAGAAATATACTATCGTTCGTGACACTTTGTATCACCGAGGAAAAGACGATATCTTGCGTCGTTGTTTAACTCACAGAGAAGCTGAGTCTGTCCTAAACAATTTCCATAGTGGGGCTTGTGGTGGTCATCTATCTGGGCTTGCGACAACCCAGAAAATTTTGTGATCCAGTTATTTATGGCCTACTATCTTTAAAGATTGTATTGAAGCAGTTAAGAAGTGTCACCTCTGCTAGGAGTTCACTCGTAAAATGTGCTCACATCCATCCCCTATTCACCCAGTCATTACGGTCAATCCCTTCACCAAGTGGGGGGTGGAATTTGTCAATTACAACCCAACTTCGGCTGGGGGAATCAGCACATTATCGTGGCCATAAACTACTTTACTAAGTGGGATGAGGCCATGCCTACTATTAAATCCGATGGGAATACTGCAGCCTTTTTTGTATTCAATCAAATAATCATCTGGTTCGGTATCCCAAGTGAGATTTTCACTGATCATGGTAGTCACATTCAGAACGAAATGATGGAAGAACTAGTAGCTAAGTTGGGGTTTATACATGGTCATTTTTCTCCCTATTACCCCCAATAAAATGGACAAGTAGAGGTTGTCAACAAGTCTCTAAAGACCATTTTGCAGAAAATTGTTAGTCATAGCAAGTCCAACTGGCACATCATGTTATATCCTGCACTATGGACATACCGAACCTTGGTCAAGACTACCACCGGTTTTTCCCCTTTCCAGTTAGTACACGGTGTGGAGTCAATTTTACCTATTGAATGTGAAATCCCTTCTCTTAAGTTGGCAGTCGTGCTCCTACCTGACACTTTTGATCTTGAGTGACACCTTGTGCACCTAGAGAGTCTCGATGAGAAGCTTCAAGACACCTGTACGGCTATCGAGGTGAACAAAAAACGTGTCAAGGTCTAGTAAGATAAGTCTGTCTATGCTTGGTTGTACATTGACGGTGACTGGTCCTATTGTATGATCAAGACAAAGAACCGCTAGGGGAAGGAAAGTTTAAACCCATGTGGCATGGTCCTTACATTGTGTGGCATGTTTTAGAAAAAGGATCCTATGACTTAGAATACTATGAAGGGAATAAGTTGGTCGATCCCAGAAATGGGCTCTACTTAAAAAGATACTACGCTTGAGCCCTAGGCTTGGGCGGAACTCTCTGTATACTAATGTAATTTAGTGTATATATATTTTTCTTTTCATATTCGGGTTGCTTATCGAGTTTTCACTTGGTTGAAAGATATCAATGGAGTCTTCAGCCTACCTAGGATTCACAAACAGAGCCAGTCATCATACACAAAACTTGGCTTCTACCGCTTGGGTGGTTTACTCACCTGAGGGTCTACTAGTGTCTTCAGGAGGCATGTGCCTAGGGCCATCCATGAAGAATGTGGTTGAATATAGCATTGTTATAGAACTTTTGCGCAATTCTATCTCACATTGCATTCGTTCATTAGAAGTTCACATGGATTCCTAGTTGGTAGTATGTCAATTGAACGACAGTTACCCTGTGTGTGATCCTACTTTACTCCGACGATTCCTACGAGTACATATTTTAGAACGAAAGTTTGATTTTATTACATATTATCATATTCATAGGATTTCTAATAATGTATCTGATGCTTATGCTAAGTTCGTTTTAGATTGGCATTTGTCACATATTTAAAAGCAAATAAAACCATCTAATCAATGTACACATTATAAAATATAAGTAAAGTCGAAGATCCTTTTTTATATATTTCAAAACAATATGGTGTTTATAGTACAAAATTGGGGCTAATACCCTCAATACACATATACAGTCGATATTACAATATCCCATGACATCCACGCATGTGGCATCAAATGTGTGTCATGCTAGAAAACTACGACATTTGTGAGACGCCAAACGAGTCGTACCCATGACCTAGGTACACCAACCACCTGTCATTGCATGGCTTCAGGAAGATCCTCTACATGAACCATGGGTATCCTATGAGTCAAATGAAACAGGTTTCCCTGCACATTTTGTATGACCCTCTCGGCCTCTGCTCCCACCGCCTCGTCCCCCTGGTTCCTCCATCGATGTTGAGGGAAGACTTATGGTTGTCATGGACCCACGTCTACATTGCACAAATGTCTAGTCAATACTTAAACACCATTCAAAAATATTTTTGTTATATTATGAAAAAATAAAAAAGAATGAAATATGTAAAAACATTGTAAATACCTATGTCACAGTAGGTGGCCCTTGGTGGGAGTGGCATGTCTAGATCTCCTCTAAAATTGATTCCCTCATAGGGATAGTCATCCAGAGCAATGACCTGTCGCCGCCACCAGTAGAAGAAATCCTCGTTGTAGGGTGTTGGCACCCTACGTCCCCTCTCTCGCCTCATCACCTCGGTCCATCATGCCATGGTTGGATCATGAGGTCCTCTAGGAAGAATATTGACTCTATGTCCTAGGCCTAGAACCCGCTCGAAAAATAAACTGCATAGGATGGAGGCAAACCCAAAGTTTCTCTTACTCCCTTGTTTGCACTATTTCAACTGGCTCTTCATATTTTCTAGTAGTGAGGTACACCAAACATATATTGTGGGTATCATACACTGCACTGCATAGAACATGACTGGCCTCGATTCCTAGTGCAATGAGGTTGAACCTGTGATCTTGGTCAATACTAGGACAATAATTTTCAAACTGAAATTGTTTATTGCCTAGATAGGGACTTGACTACCTACCTTAGGAGTCCCTTATACATAGTGGGCATCGATATTTTCCTCTATATTCATCCCACTCCCTTCTCCCCGTGATTTGAGGTTTACAACCTCTTCTTGATGCAATAGAACAGTCAAAAAGTAAATGTCCTCTACTTCAATTCTCAATGGTTTCCCATCGATATTGAAGCTCTCACTCTTAGGGCCCCAGTAACCCACAAGCATCTCGATAAACCTCACATGGGCTCTCATTCCTTTGAGCGCCAAAAAATTATATAAGCCACATCTCTTTAAGGCCATTTTGGCCCCCAGATCTCAATATACAATAGCTTCGACCTCCTTGTGCTTTCTCTCTCTCCATTCTAGAACTATCTTGTCAAAGACAAATCAAAATTTGAGTTAGAACCCTCCAAAATGATTGTTTGTGTGCCTATACATGGCCTCCTTTACATACAGTCATGTGTAGTGCCTGATATACATACCTTGTAGTTTACATAGCAGCATATACATCATCATATATGTGACCTGATTGAAGCCAGCCCGCGTACACCAAAATCTACACTTTGCACCCTCAATAACTAAAAATTTAGAGCCTAATTCTAAATTTTAATCCACTGAAATTGAAGAGGAAGAGAACAAGAATTACCTGATCGAGACGGTTTGTAATTTCGGTGACTGATGCTCCCGCAACTGTCGTTTGAATCTCGGAGGTATTTTGGTCCAATTTTCACTAGTTGGGTAAAAAATCAAAATGGTATAGTAATTTTTTATTTTGTTACTATTTATAAATTATTTTTACCCACTTTCTATAGTTTTAATCCATTTTTTCACCTAATGGACTAATACAAATGTGGATTGAGTTGGTTTTTGCAGTTTTAACCTGGGATTCTTGCATATTTCAGCATTATGTTGGTCGTTCGTCACCACAGTAAGGTATTGTCATTACCCAAAATATAGGATAGGTATCCACTCCATTATGCATTTTTTCATTATCCTATAATTGTCACTCTTTATGCCCTAGGTATGAACCCTTTTGTTGTGACATTGAACCTTCCATCTGCTATAAAGTTGTGTCGTTATCAAGTAGTAGAGACTTACCGAACATGGGTGCCCTAGTTAGATCCCCTACTGCATTTGGTGCCCATGCAAAGATTTTTTCATAGGACCGGAAGTCCCTCACAGATCGTGCTAGACTTTATGATGAGCCTCATTTCTCATTCATAAATATGCAGCCTTATACCCCATTGTTATCACTGAAATTTTGTCCGCAAATGCTTACAAGAATCCAGCATCGTCAAACAGTTATGAGGTCACCCATGGACCAAAATTACCACAAAATAATTTCCAAAGGGTCAACCAAATGACAAAATTAAAGTGTGCTATGGCTACACAGGGCGTGCACGCACATGCACAAAATAGAAACGTAGGAAAAGCACACATGTGCCTGATGTGCGGATGTGGTCGCTAAAAACCGTGTACATCTGAGAACGATGCATTTATGAGAGTGGTCGGCCTCCCACCCACTTCTGGTTCATCTTCCAAGTTGATTTGACACTCAAATCTGGACTGGATCTGACTGGGTGGTTGTTCAAAGACCTAAAAATTCCCTAATTAGCCTCTTTCCACACTACAAGCTAGTTGCACAATACCTCAAAGAGGTGTTATAAAAAGGCCATGGGTGCACTTCATTTTTTAAGTAATTCAATAGAAAATTTATGTTGCTACTATTCTCTTGAGGAATCCTCTATTCTCATCAAGAGTATACTAGCACCATTACATTGGGCAATCCATCTCACCCCTTGAGTGGATTAGCAAAGAATTCTTTCACCATTTCTATTCAAAGTTGTAAGAAGAGCTTATTTGTGGGGGTCCAAGAGCCCTCCCTTGGAGGAAGAAGGGACTCATAGTCCTCTTTCTTCTTGGTGTTTTCTTTCACTGATATAAACTTTACCATTGGTGACATGGGTCTTATTGTTTCTTTTGTTCTTATGTCCCTATGCTCACTAGTTTAGTTGTTATTTTATTTCTTAGTTGTTCTTTTATATTTCTTTCTCTAACCCTTTTCCTTATAGTTGTCCTACTTAGCAAACCCAACTAATCTTGCAAGCACCTCTACTTTGCTCATCTAGGTGGCAAAAGAGGCACTACAGATTGGCGACTCCACTAGGGAAAGGTATCAATTTCCTACCCCATTTAGGTTTTTATAGCTCTTCTTTTGGTTTATTTAACCTGCAGGTGCATTAACCAACCTAATATTACCTGCAAAACATCCAATTCCAAGTTGAATTGAGAGAATTCCATCCGGAATTTTCTTCATGGCTGTGTGTCAGTTGTGCACGGGTTTTTTGGCTCACAGACTCACATTGTGCACACATGCACTAAAACCACAGTTTTGTTCTGTGCACCCATGCCCAAAAGCTCATTTCGTTCTGTGCACAGGCGATCAGTGCGCCTCTATCTACACTGAGACCCATGCACCTGTGCATAAAACTACACATTGTAAGGTTTTTTGTGATTTGGGGAAGGCCCCTAGCCTTCTTAAAAGTGATTTCATGCATGTTGTAAGCTACACCACACTTAGTTCCCTCTTCATATAAATGGATTAGTCAAAACACATAGGCACTTAGGGGGTTTTAAATCATTATTTCCTCTTTTGCTTTCATTTTCTCCACATGGATGGCTTTCTTTGACTAAAAGTATAAGTTGGAATCATTTCTAATCACATAAAATTTGCCTTGGGACTATAATTTGGATAACAATCGCTTAGTATGATCTTCTCTCGCACTTCCAAGCAACCTTGAGAATCAGAAAAAGATTGTAGGACAATTTCATCTCCCTCAAAAAGATTAAAACCTTTAGGAGAGGACAACAGCCCCTCTTGGGAGTCCTCTTAGTTTATTTTTCAAACACATCTTAAGATTGTAATGGGCCCATACATGCCCACATGCTACAAAGATAGGATAGTGTTGAAATTTACTTTCTTAGATTAAATCACTAGGG
>JZKD02S2358434.1:249603-261462 GCA_000966675.3 Picea glauca
TTTGATTTAGATATATATATTGTGTAAAGTTCAAAATTTGCAACAAAGGCTCTTGTTTATTTTCTCTCATCACATTTTTCACACATCCACTCAGCTAGTCGGACATCATAGGGGATCCACAAAACCCCCGTCATTCCAGACGCTTACTAAACCTCCCTCCTATTTTAGGGGGAGTTCCTAGTCTTTCCAACTCATCGGCACCACCTTCACACACCCCTATGAGTGCCACTGTCTTAGGATCATCTTTGCTTGGTTCCACATTACTTGGGTCCACTTCCCAAGTCCCTTCGTCCACTTGCTCTCCTCTACATGGAAGTGGGGGGGAAACTTCCTCTCAAGGGGGAAGTACCAACCCACCTAGTCCCCCTAAAGGGTCAGGTTCACAAAACACCCACACCATGGCTAGAGTTAACCCTTCCCCCCCACTACAGATGCCATATTTGGCCTCTCTTAACATGCCATATCTAAGAAAACTCACCAATGATCCTATATTGCATGACCCCACATGGCTTGTGATGCCTACCAAACTACCTTCAGACATCCCCAAGTTTGAAGGAAAGGCAGGAGATGACCCTACCAACCATGTCATGAATTTCCACCTATGGTTCTCTTCCAACAGCATTATGGATGATTCCATCAAAATATGATTATTTCAATGCACACATTGGCCCATCAGCCAAATGGTATGTAGACGAAAAATTGGGGTCCCATGCGACTTTCGAGTCCTTAGCCAAAGCATTTTTGACCTTCTTCCAATTACCAATCCACCTTGACAATGGTATTGAACTACTCTCTAATTTCAAACAAACCTCAGCCACACATATCGTTGATCACATTCACGAGTGGCGTAGACGACGTAGTTTGTGCAAAGTTGAAACCACCAAACAATAGTGTCTTGACTAGTTTCTCAGATCACTTGTCTCTCTCCTCCATAAAGATGTAGCTTCCACCTTCCCTCAATACGAAGAAGAATCCATCAGTAAGGCTCAACAATACAACCTCATCTATTCACAATCAGGGTATTTATACACAGTACTTCTTGATCTCCCAAAACCCATGCCATTCGATCAAGACAAACCCGGGATGTCTCACTCCACAGAAAAATTGATTGGTAATACCACACACCATAGTCCTCAACCCCAACCACCACCAATGTATGGCACACCTCAATATCCATCGGCATATGGGGGAAACTCTTATTACCTCCCACCCCCTTATCAATAGCCATACCATGTTTCAATTCCTCCACCCATCAGTGGGCCGCCGCTGACACCCCCAATACACCCACCTATCCAAACAAGTTATGGTACCCCCTCTACCTCATCTTATACTCTAAGTACTAGCGAAAGCACCATGCCTTCCTATGTACCTTATGGATCACAAATCCCACATAATCTGTACTTTCCATTCCCTGGTCCTCCACAGCCCATGGCACCCCCACACCCTCACGCTGGGGTGAATTTTGTTCAACCCTCTTTCGTTCAGCAATATCAAAATTTTGAACAGTTGAATATGGAAAATTTGACCCATCCATTGAATAATGTCAAAAAGAAAGGAAGAAACAGGAAAAATAACAACCCAAGTCAAGGAGGGAATCACCCTCAACAGAACCAACCTACTGGGGGAAATGAAAATCAAGGGAATCAGAACCCCCAGGGGGGCAATAACAACAGGCATCAAGGGAGAAATAACAATACTAATAAAACCACCTTCCCTTGTGCCCTTTGTGGTGAGTTCGGTCATTATACTCATCGTTGCCCCCAAATTTCTGATTTTAAATGGCTGAAAGACTCGGGAAGTCTACCACATCCTCCAACACCGCCTACCCCTCAGCAGGCCCCACAACAATACGTGCAACAACCCCCCCCAACCATGCTGCAGAATCCCATTCCACACCAGGGTGTGATAAACACCCAACAGGACACACAACCTACCCCACCACAGTTGGGATAGTACCTCAATCCAAACAATCTCACAGATCATACCATCCTCCTCACCAGTGAGGAACAAATCCTTCTACAAACACGTAATCGTCAATATCGTGCACCCGTTGAGTCTCCTTCGACTCCCCCAGAAACAATCCCAACACCGATGGGACCCCCATTGGTAATTCCTCACCCTAACACCAAAACACCTCTTCGCATCCCTTGCATCCCCTTGCACAGGAATGTCCACAACCCCAAGGCTAGGGCGGCCCATAATTACAGTTTGGTCGATGACTTAGCACAATCCCCAGCTGCCATGTCAATCTTAGAGGTCCTGCAAACTTGTCCCACTCATCGGAAATCATTACTTTCCGCCTTCGGGGCAGTCGACCCTGCGGATACCCAAATCATCACATTTGAACTCGACAGCGGCGAACCTCGCCTTCCTGCTCTAATCGATTTTCAAATCCCAGTAAAAATTCATAACATTATAGTTCATCAGTGCATCATCGATGAAGGTGCATCCACATGCATTATGTCCAAATCTGTATGGCAGAAACTTGGTTCCCCCGAAGTCATACCATCTTCCATTACCTTACGAGCTTATGACAGATGACCATCGTCTCCTGAAGGGCTCTTCCAAAATGTCCCTGTAGAACTCAGGGGAAAGACCATTCTAATCGACATTGAATTTATCGATGTCCCACTTGATTATAATATCTTGTTCATTCATAGCTACATGTACGCTATGAAGGAAGTTGCCTCTTTCATCTTTCAAACGATGATGTTCCCCCACAATGGGAAGATCATTACCATTGACCAAGTCTCACATTATGAGCCTAACCCTTCTGCCAACATCAATAAAATTCTCCCTCTCATCCACACGAGTCATGACACATACCCACTCATCGAAATGGGTCCTAAAATTTTCAAAGACCCATCATTGTTAGGAACTTACCATGGTGCACCATCGCTCCTTCATCCTTCCAATCACGTATGCATCATATCATCCAATGAAACTGACATAAAGGATACCCTTCCTCCTAGGGAGGCTTCTATCATATCTGATGTCCCACTAGTCACAGAGCTTCCCCCTCATGAGCCTCCTACAAACTCGTCGACTCCACCAGTCCATGATTTCACCTCTCCCCAAGGCCATATCCCAGTTTGGGAGACAGTTCTCCAAGCCATTACTCAAATCCCCTTCTTTTACCCTCCACTAGGCATAAAATCTTTCCAAGTAGCCCCAATGCTTACCCTCCCTAATATGGTGTTAGCAATTCCAGTTTGGTATTTACATCCACCAAAGCTGGTCCCTCAGCCATCCCTTCCCCCCCAAATGGAAGGAATCCTAATGACGATTCCCGTACTCACTCCCACCATACCCTCTACACCCCCACTCACTACCCTCCCTACCATAGTTAGGGGTAGGTGAAATAAGAAGGAGCCCATAGCTTCACTTCCCCTACATTCCCAACCCCCTTGCACACTATGTGAGAAATATGGACACCAAACCAACAACTGTCCATCTCTACCCAAGTTACGAAACCTGATTCCACTCAATCAAACACCATCAATGCTCACCAATATAGAAATTACTACCGCTACCACCCCTCACTCAAGTACTAAAGGGTTGCGAACCAAATTCACTTGCACCATATGTTCAGAATATGGCCATTATACACACCATTGCCCAGCACTGTCGCGCTTCCGGCAGACATTAGCCACAGTACGCCAAAGCTTCCAAAATGAACCCAATCCAGCTACATCATCCCTACCAAAAATCACTGACATCCATTATGTCACGACTTTATTCAATGAATGTATGAGATGCCCTTTCTCTCTATGTGAATCCTTAGATAATTTTACATACCAATGTCCTATGATCATTGAATACAGGCAACGCCAATTGACCCTGATTCAAACCCCTACAGAATCGATGGTTGAACTTACCTCGTCACTAGAAATTATTCATATCATTTCTCCTGAACCTGAGGCACTCCCGACGCCTCCATGGTTCTTGGATGACTTATCTAAGGATTCACCCCCATTTTTCCCCAATTCCCCGATGCATTTCCCTATGGAAATTTTACATCCAACTACCATTGGTACTCCTCAATACTTCAATATTTGGTTTATGTCGAGTGAATCATCGCAATCTCATTGCGTCGTTCCCCCTGCTTCTTCATCACCAGGGGACAGCCACATGGTGACAGTCATCGATATCACTCTTTATGACCCCTTGTACTCTCACCAATTCCACTGTGACGAGGACATACTCGAAGAGTTAAACACCCCCAACTTTCCATGGGATGTGCTACACCAAGACTAGTAACCTGCAGCTCGTTGGTCCTGGATCGGCTGACTCACTCTCCCAGAATTTACAAATCTCCTATGAATACCTCTCGTCCAGTCACTCTGGAAGCAAGTACAAATGAGGTGGCAATGTGGGACCTACAACTATATATAGGTCTTTCCACCAAACTTCCAATCACCATTCTAGGAGCCCCGGGTGTCCATTTTTTTATCCGTATTCAGCCATGGGATCAACATCCTGTCATCTACATCAAGATAGTCCCTAGGCCACTTTTTTTCCTTAGCCCCCAGGGTGCCATTTTTTCATACCCCATCCAGGTATGTATGCTCATGTTCAAAATTATCAAATAAATTCTTGTGTGTTCGATTCTCTTCAGATATTGTTCATGTCGGGTATTTGATTTTCATTTGTGCAGGTAATTCATCATCATACATCAACGCAACCCCTTCAGGTATATCATTAGCACTAGCATGTAATCATTCCCTCTAAATCTCAATTGCATCTCCAGTCACACCCTCTAACATTTGCCTCTAGGATCCCCATCTCTGGCTCTGCAATACCAACACCTACATTGCATCTTAGGTACTGTCACCCGGTAGCACTCTCCCCCACATGAGTTGTCCCATTCATAGCATCATTTTTCACTTTGACACTCATGTTTTTTTTCAACCCTTTAGGGATGGGAATCCTGATAGTCTTGCATCATGTCGTGAATCAGCTACATACTCCTTCTCCTCATTTTTCTAGCTTTCCCACCGGACTCCCAGATTATTTCTTCAAGGTTCTATTTCAACTACACCTCTGCAGTATCATGAACCCTCCATTTCATCCACAAATCAATTTTCCCCTCTGCAAATTTCCCTCCATTTCACCTACCTCATACAAAAACCCACCCATGGGGCCCCCCACCCTCCACCAGTTCTCCAAGCAAATTGCACCCTAACCGGCCCAACCATATTACATTGGGGCACCCATTTCTGTATTTGTACACTCATCCCAAATTATTCTTTATTTATTTGGTAAATTGTAAAAAGCATTTGTTTCCAGCATTTACATATCTTTTTGTCGTCCCCTTGGGCAACCTTCTTCCCTTTTTAGCAAACGCAACCCATGCCACCCTTGGTTGGGGCACTCCTTATCATCTACCCCTGTTGACATCGTCCATATACTCCGAGTATCCCACAGGCCACTTACCTCTACCCTCTAAGTTTTTCCACTTTGTCCCGCCTCTGGCACACCTTATCCGATGTCTTGTTGTCCCCATGACACTCAACCTAGTTGAAAAGTTGCAGCCACTTATACTTCACATATACCCCCAACCAAGGGCAGTCTTGAGTCTTCCTACATCTTGAATTCATCCATGTACCTCCTCCAGTTCATAACCTCACCTAGTATATTTCATGAAGCCCTTTGCTTCTTGGAGTCACGTCCCCCTTTTTGTCGACATCAGCACAGTTTCCAGAAGGGTGACAGTATCTTGACTCTCATTACCTTTCTAATGAGAGGTCTCAGACGACACAAGGAGAACCACAATTTCTCCCTGTTGTCGTTGACCCCCGTAACATTCGACTTCAAAACTTTCTCATGTTACAGTGGGTCTTACTTTGTGACTATTGTAGTTATTTCTTATATTTTCCAAAGACCTGTGAACTTGGTTGGGCTATCAATGCCTACAACATCCATGATTTTTCTTACAGATGTCACTACCTCCTGTTCAGAGTATGTTCCTCCGTAGAATTGTCTTCTACCTTTATCACGACCACCCCCGAGGGCGTTGTAGCTGTCTACATCAACACACCATTCCTTCTTGAGTTACATGACACGAGCATGGGGCATGCCTGCCTCATTTGTACACAATTTATTTTTACACACCTTATGGAAGGTTGGGTTCTACATGTTCCCTTCTCCCTCCAATGGGTAACTCTTGACAATCCAACTATCTCTCTCTCTTACAACGACACTCTCAGTAGAAGAAACATTGATGAATTTCGGCTATACGTATGCTCCTAACCTCATTCATCAGGGGGCATCTGTTATCACTGAAATTTCATCTTCAAATGGTTACAAGAATCCAGCATCATCAAACAGTTATGAGGTCACCCATGGACCAAAATTACCACAAAATCATTTCCAAAGGGCCAAAAACTATACAACCAGTGACAAAATTAAAGTGCATTATGACTACACAGGTCACCTGCACACATGCGCAAAAGAGAAACGCAGGAAAAGAACACATGCGCCTGATGCACGAATGTGGTCGCTAAAAGCCATGCACATCTGAGAACGGCACATTTATGAGAGTGGTCATCCTCCCACCCACTTCTGGTTCAGCTTCCAAGTTTATTTGACACTCAAATATGGACTGGATCCGACTGGGTGGTTGGTCAAAGACCTAAAAATGCCCTAATTAGCCTCTTTCCACACTACAAGCTAGTTGCACAATACCTCAAAGAGGTGCTATAAAAAGGCCATGGGTGCACTTCATTTTTTAAGGAATTCAATAGCAAATTTATGATGCTACCATTCTCTTGAGGAATCCTCTATTCTCATCAAGAGTATACTAGCACCATTACATTGGGCAATCCATCTCACCCCTTGAGTGAATTAGCAAAGAATTCTTTCACCATTTTTATTCAAAGTTGTAAGAAGAGCTTATTTGTGGGGGTCCAAGAGCCCTCCCTTGGAGGAAGAAGGGACTCATAGTCCTCTTTCTTCTTGGTGTTTTCTTTCACTGATATAAACCTTACCATTGGTGACATGGGTCTTATTGTTTCTTTTGTTCTTATGTCCCTATGCTCACTAGTTTAGTCGTTATTTTATTTCTTAGTTTAATTCTTAGTTGTTCTTTTATATTTCTTTCTCTAACCCTTTTCCTTACAGCTTTACTACTTAGCAAACCCAACTAAGCTTGCAAGCACCTCTACTTTGCTCATCTAGGTGGCAAAAGAGGTTCTACACCCGTGAACTCCCAAACGAGTTTAATTTAAGCTCTTTTCCAACTCGTCTTTAAAAAGTGAAAATATTGTCAATTGATTTGTCCCTTTCACACTCGTTAAATTGGAATTGAAAGGTCATGAGTATTAGTTAATCTCTTTTCCGACTCGTTATCAAAAAGTGAAAATATCGCCCAATGAACTTGCCTTTTTCACACTCGTAATTTGGTTTCGAAAAGACGTCTATTTGGCATAAGTTTATCCCTTTTCACACCAAGTAGAATAAAAGTCATAAAAAAAAAACATTTTTTGGCGTTTGGTTGTGATTGCATCTCATGTCGTTTCTTGCAATATTGAGCCTATAGTCAGATCTCTCTTTGTGTTATAAATTGTTTTGCCACAGTAGTTTTGCATCCTCAACCAAGCGGATCGTTGTTTATATCCTTTGCAATTTGACACCCTATACCTAGGAGAGAACATTCCCCCGAGTGTCCATAGCTCGCATGCACTTCCCTACATTGAACATAGGTATGTTCCACTGCTGGAACTATTTTTCTTACTTGCAACACTTGTTTCCTCCTTTGTATCATAGCATTCATTTGTCTATGAAAATACAAAAAAAGATGGGTAAGAAGGGAGTATTATCTTATGTTGGAAGTAGTCGTGTTGCCTTTGAACATAGCATAAAGTTATTTGAGTCCATTCATCATCATAATTTTGGGATTAGCATGGCCTTAGGAAGTTGATCTTGTTACAGAGTCTTCTCTATCGACTAGTTACTCTTCCAGTCCCTATAGAGAATTTCATTGATGCCTCCTGCATCTCATGGTTTCATCATTGGGTCTATGTTGTTGGAGTCCTCCATATGTCTCTTGCTCTTGTTCAAAAGAATTCTATCAACCTGTTTTGGCCACTCCTCAAAACCCTTGACTTTTCATGTCGGCCATACCCTTAGTTTGTCTCATAATCACACTATACCATAGTCCTATCATGCACCCTAGCCCTACTTTCATCATTGGTAGGTAACCTTGAACCCAGCAGTCGACATTTCATCATTGGTCATTGACTGGGTGGTTTCCCTTGTGTTCGATGGAAAGACATATATTCACACAATGGGATTCGTGTAGTGACTTGGATTCCATTAGACTTATTGGTGGTTTCCTCTCCTTTGTCAATAGTTTTCATCATTGGTTGTTATTCAGAGGGTCTTTTTCGTGTACCGCTTACACTTGGAACACGTGAAAGACACACAGGGCCTTTGGTTTGTGAACATTTTCTTCGTCCGATTTCCACCAAATCATGAAGCTCCTGCTTTGTACCTCATGTTGACTGATGAGATATGCCTTAATGCTCTCCTTTCAGCGGGTCTCTTTCCATCGAACTCATCCCATTTATTCTGGAAACAGGACCTAGAGTCTTATGAGTACCTTGAGGGTTACAGTCATTAGTGGCAGACTCTTTCTCCATCAACAGTTGGGAATACATCAATGTCCCCTAATCAATGGATTCTTCAGGTGTTCAACACCGACTCCTTTATTCACACTTGTAAGAATGTACTCAGTGCCTTGATGCCTACTTTCATTATCGGTAGGTTGTCTCACATTTTTTAATGGTATGCATCAATGACTAGTAATCAAATGATGTCTCATTGTGTTCGACCTCAACTCATTTATTCACATGATGTAGACTTGCACCCATGGTGGATTGTGTAGAATACTTAAAGACATCACTATGTGGCCACAACTTTTATGATTTGTTGCTTCCCTTTCATTGGACTAGTACCTATATGACTTTAGTGATCATGGGAGATCAGATTGTACTCCATGGTATACATATATATTCATAATGGTTTTGAGACTAGTTATATTAGGCCTTGTTCATGACTATGACAACTATTGGCATGTAATCGCATTTGTATTTTCCTATTCATGTCCATAGACACTTTTTTTGTATATTTTTGCATGGATCTGCAGTGTATTTTTGGCAGCCATGTATGAAAAGTTAGTGCAGAATGTAATGAGCAATGAGTTTGTCCATATGGACCCCTACCACTCCACTTATGGGTTATTTATAATGTATTTCGGCCACCGCATATACTCCTCTGACCTCACACATTAGGGGGCATCTGTTATAGAAAGATTTTCCTCACCTTATGCAATCTTGCACAGAGGACCTTATTCCATTTCCCTATGCAAACTTATCTTCCCTGTTGAAATAATCCAGAGACAAAAATACAAATTTTTCCACTTGTACGCATCTTGCACCCTATACAACAAGGGTATACATAGGCTACTCCACTACAGCCCACGTACATCGGGATTTGTGCTAGAAAATGAAATTAAATGTCAAGTTTCCATGTCACTATAGGAGATCTCTGATCCTTTGCCTTGCCTATACTGGAAGCATTCTGAATCGACCCTTCAGTTCCATTCTGAAGGGTATAAAGAAGCCAATTCCAAGCTATGGAAAAGGAGAGAGAATTCAACTTTGAGAGAAAATTTACTCTGGAGGAATTATTTACTTCACATTGAGTCTTCATCCCTTTGTCCTTTAAGTCTGATCACATTGTTAATCCCCCAAGATCTTCCCTTATTGTTGGAGAAACTCATTGTCTCCTTTCTATGAGCTTGTCGTTGGTGGAGGATTGAAGTGGTGGACGCCCAGCTGGAAGGAACTTGGTTTCTTGGTTTTGAACTGTGCCAACATGAAAGTCTGTAATATTTTCACTTATACTGATCATTTATTAATAGAAATTCTCTTTTCCCATCCAATTAATATCTTGCAAATATATGAATTATTATCCACGGGCATATTTGTTATGTATATTGATGGATTATGTTATCTAATGTGCTAACCTTTTATATTGCCACCATATGCTTTTTTTTCTTGTTTTTTGAGAACTTGTTGCAGGTATATAGATTTGGGTCAAAGTGATAAATGATGGACATCATCAAACATCTAGACGAGGTAGGCCTCTTTCTTATCTCGCTTGCACATTGGTTTATATAGCATGTTTCTGGGATAGAGTTGATTTCTGCAGTCATTTCTATTTATTGTGGTTCACCCTATCCATAGAGAGATTTTCCCCATAACCATGTCATATATCTAAGGAGGCTGATCTGTCTCCGTGTGTCCTAGTTGATGGATGGTCCAGATTTTCTTCGGGTGTTCAAGCTTCGGGAGTTTGGAATGTTTTTCTTGGAAATCTCCCGGATGAAAATCGCTGAAGTGAATGATCTGCCTCCATGTGTCCTTGCTGATGGATGGTCCATATTCACTTCGGGATTTCTCTCTTGATGTTAAACCCCAGGTGATTTAGACACTCTGAATGCACGAAAACCGTCAATATAATTGGCCTGATGGATCTCCACCGTCGAAAGATAACCTTTATGTTCCCACAATCTGAGCCTGAAATTGACCGCTTTGGATTGATGCGTCTTATCCATAGGCGTTTCCTATGCATACAAAAAAAAAGTCTTGGTCGACCTGTTGTGATCTCAATCAATGGAAAACATGATGACAAGAATTCCGAACCAAATACGACATGTATTTTATCCTTCAGGAAAAATAGAAGCATAAATGCGCAAAGACTCAAAAAGGAAAGAAGTGAATAAGAACCAAGCCACTCAAAAAATGGGAAACTGACTTAACCAACCCGAAGAGGAAAAATTGATGAAGGCATAGGGAAAAGAGAGAGGATAGGCAGGGGTGCATACCTAGGTTACAACAGGTAGCACATTTACTTGGGATCCTAAATCCAGTGTAATATCTCCCATGTTGAAATATCCAATGTTGGCATTCAGTATGAATTCCTTGTTTGTTCTCCTTCTTGTATGTAGATGATTAACTATTTTTTGTTATATCTCTCTTTCTGCCTCTATGCTACATCTCTCTAGCATATTTTGTAATACTTTAACAGTGGATGGATCATTTATTAGTTTAACACAAAATTGAAAAAAAACCCTTAATCGTACTTACTTGTCACAGGGGTTGTGCTTCTTTGGTGTGATCCAGTGATGGAGGTATCCCGTACACTGATACTTCCTTATTATACTATGCAGTTGATGTCGATGAAATGTATGGATTCATGAATTCTTTTCTAGCTTGCTTGAATATCTCCTTTTCATTCTACGCATCAAACTGCTTCTTTGGTTCAGCATTCTTCTTCACCAATTGGTGTTATGTTGGCTCTTGTCTTACTGTGTTGTTTCTTGTTTTAGCTCCTATCCATGTAACTATGTTGATGTTTCTTCCTTCATCCCTCACTTCTGTCGAAATCTACTAAACATTTTGATTGTTCTAATTTATCTTCTCCTGGATATTCCTAATAGTGTCAGGCATTCTTCTGTGTCATGATCTGATTCACGACAATACATACATGTTGCAGGTGGAAGTGGACATTATCTTGCATAGTGTCCTAGTTGTTGACAATTGTAGCATAACTCCCCTGTCAATATGTCTCCTCCTGACACTGTACATGTTGTAACCAATCATAGAAAAAATAATATCTCCCCCTGTTGGTATATCTCTGTTGGACAACTGAGAGGGGGGGGCTGAATCAGTTGTTACCATGCTTAAACAATTATGCTTCTTTTAAACTCTTTGCTGAGACACCAAATGATGATCACAATAATGCAGGGAAATAAACAATGGCACATTTAGCATCAGTCACATATATGAGAAA
>JZKD02S2358434.1:269647-281537 GCA_000966675.3 Picea glauca
TGGACACAATTATTATGGGAGAAGACCATATAAAGTGGATCATGGAAACAGCTAGAAAAATGCGCAGTGGAGTACCCTACCAATATAAGGTGAACACTAAGAAGAGAGTTGTAGCAGTGAAGGAAGGCATGGAAAATGATGAAGAAGAGGTAGAGGATCTCCGGGATGTGGAGAAGATTGAGGAAATAATGCACATGACATATGAGAGTAAGATAAGATTTCCAAGAGTAGAAATAGAAGAAAACATTCCTATCCATATCAGTGTCAATGTGGAACCCATAAACCCATGTGCGACTAATACACCAAGAAGAACACCATCATTTAAAAAACTAAATTTCGGGAGAATAAAGACAGTAGGAAGTGAAAATACACAAGGAAAAAAATGGGGGAGCCATTTCAGGAAGCATTAGTCAAGTATCTACATCGCGCGGAAGTAGTAGTTCAACATTCAGGATGGCAGGACATGATCCCACCATTAGGTTACCAGAATTCAAAGGAGAGGCGTCAGAGGAGCCTAAGAAGGACTTGTTCATTTGTGAAAATATATGGGAAGTGAAATAGATCATAGATGAGGACACTAAACTTGTGCAGTTAGCTATCACACTAAGAGATCACGTACTGGATTGCTACATGAGTTTAGTTGCAAACAGTCCGCCAGGGACAACCAGAACGATTGGAGATATAAAAAAACTCTTGATAAATGAATTCCAGAAGCCTAGTTTAGAGGATCAATACATGAATGAGATGATAGAGATTAGATATAAACCAGGAGAATTTGTATGGATTATTGACCAGAGATTCAAGAAATTGAAGGGAAAGAAAAAGTATGTCATGGAAGATATGCAATATAGCCATATGTTCATCAATTCACTACTACCACACTTAAAATACCCGTTGTGACAGTAGAAGTTTCATACATGTGCAAAGGTGCTTCAAGCAGCCCTACATATGGAAGAGAACCAATATCAAAAGACAGATCCAACCATAAAGGAGCTGAAGGAGGATCTGAAGAACTTAACATTACAGTTAAACCAAAACAAAGGTAAGGACAAAAGAGAAGTCGTTTGGTATACCACATGTAGGACAGAAGGACACCATAAGAATGAATGTTCAACATTCACGCAGTACATGGTAGCAGGAATGCCAAACCCATTGCCAACAGGAGGACTATGGTGTGAGATCTGTAAGAAATAGGGGTATGATCCATATCACTGTCCAATGGTGCAGAAGTACCAGACAGTTCCTAAGAATTCATATTGCAACTTTTGCAAGTCAGTAGGCCATGATGAAAAAGATTGTAGGACCATGGACCTCATGAGGGAAAGAACCTCAGATGCTTATAGTTTGTAGGAAGAAATGATTACCAGGCAAGCCGCACCACATTTTAATAAATTACCAGCCCCGTATAACACTGCACATCAGCAATATAACACTACTGATTCAGGTGGATATCGGTGGCCATCCACCTTTTCTAGCTGGCTCAAAAGAACTTTCTGGTAATTTTCATAATTTACTATTTTCAGCATTTTTTCAGGTCCTGAACTTTCAGAGCCATTATGAGGCCCTAAACGATGTTTTTTTGTGTATGTTGAACTCAAAATATTTCAGCATGAAATTTTCAACAATTGTTGTATTCCTCAGATAGATCTTTCAAACGGGCTATCGTATGCCTAAAACGGAGATTGTATGCAAAAGTTACGACCCCAGGAAGTTTATAATGTACTGACTTACCCAAACAGGGCCCACGTGACTTTTTTTGCTTCTGTTACACATTATTTTCATCATCCCTGTGACCATTAATGATGTAAACCTATTTTTTTCCTTCAAAGGGGTCAGTGGCCTGAGTTCCTGAAGAAAGAAGGGAGAAGAACTTTTCCTGAGAAAAGAAGTTGCATTCTCCTTTGTAAAAACCCTATTAGAGAGGATGTTCGCAGGTTGCTATATAGGCAGGGTGTGAAAATGCCTTATTTTCCCAGGCTGCACCATAGCTAGGTCGCGAAGTGTTCATAGGTTGCTATATAGGCAGGGTGTGAAAATGCTCATACGTGGGAAAAACGAGCATCTTCACGATGCTTCTAGAAGGAGAAACTTCCATGGTGAGGTGGCATCCGAATGGTTTGGACCTTACTCGGTTTCATGATTTAGTGGGATCATCCTAACCTCCTCACCTTATCCTCTTCAACTTATAAAAGGAGAGGAGCTCTCATGGAGAAAGTTAGCTTTGGAGTTTGGAGCTTGGATTGGATTGAGCTTTGGAGATTGTTAGCTTGGCTAGATGAGTCGTTTTGTCAAGATAGATTGTGAATATTATCAGATCTATGCTCTCAGAATTCTTGGAGTGGAAGTGTGTGGGGAACGAAGGATAGTTGGAAGGGACCTTATGACATCAAGGTCATGGTTGTAATCTCTCTTTCACATTTAATATGATACAGTAATATGATTCTTTCCTATAAAGCTTGTTGTGTTGTATTGTATGATTCCTTGATCACATACATAGGTTAATATTGAGTTTATGTTATTACTATCACTTTGGTTGGTTTCATTCTTTTGCAGGTTCATCATTGTATGAGTGTTGGAACGGAGCTAGGATGGCGATGGCGAGAGGAAGCGGTGTTTAAACGGTATGTCATCTATCCCTCTTTAGTTAGTAAATTCAATATCTAAAACTTAAGGAAAGCGTCATGTTCTGTTGTGTTTTGTTCTAGATCTAGGTGGATCTAGGGATATCAGATAGTGTTTTCACCTACCGATTTATCGAATAACAAAATTGGTGACTCAGCTGGGGAACAGATTGTTTCCTAGTTAGTCTAGTTTCCCTTGCTTTGATTGCTTGATTTTTGGTCTCTGAGTCTGTGGGAGATCCATCTAGACTATATGGATCTGAAAGTTCACATAGATTTTTTGTCCTTTTTCCAAAATCTCTTTGATTACAAACAGTCTCGCACTGTACCTGTAGAGCCTGTGAAAACCCTTGATTTTTGCACCCCACTGTTTAAACCAGTGCGACCTGTTTGCACCCTACCTGTGTCTAGACTGCAAAAATACCTAATTTTCGCACTGCACCCCACTACTAGGCTACGAACTCATTTGTAAAAAAAAATTGGAGAAAAGGTTATTTTTTGAAGAGAAGCATGAAAGGAGGAGAGGACAGTTGGAAGGAAAAGAATCACGTGTAAGGGAACTAGGTGAGGCGTGCATACAAGGAATAGCTAATGACACTAGGGTTAGGTTTTTTGTAATGTATTGTAATGGTTGATGAGCCAATAATATAAATAGGTAGTACTTATAAGGAGAGTGAGAGAATAGCAAAGAGAGAAAGAGTCGAATGAGGAGGAGAGAGTTGTTAGAACTATACTACTCAGTAAACTGGTGAGCTAGGGAAGCAGTGAGCGACTCAATACTAAGGGTTAGATCATAGGTTGAGGAGCCTAGTGCGATCTAGTCAACCTCACAGGGATCAATGAGCCTGTTGAAGAGAGTGCAATATAAGATTGTAACACGCACGGTGTGATATATTACTGAACCATAATAAAGAGCTTGAGAGAGAAATCTTTGTGGATGTATCCCAAGAGGGGGTGAACCACAGTAATACCTTTGTTATGTGAATGAATGTATGCATATTTATTGTTTTTAATTGTTGAATGTTAGATGAATGAATTCACTAGTTATCTCTGGTATTTCACATGCATGAATAGAATGAATTTTATAATCAAATGCTAGACTGAATAAAGATTACAAGACACAACCGGAGATATCCACTCATTCCCAAGTTGCAAACACTTGAGTTTTGCAACCACCCATAGAGTTATCTCGGGTGAGACTGCATAGTACACTCTGTGTGTTGTGTTTCCTTTTGGTCTACCAAAGGGGCCGATATTTTTACAGGGATTTTGTTGGGAGCTTATCAAATCTAAAACAGGGTCAATATATGATAGTAAGGTAGGATCAAAATAACCCATAAAGAATCCTAAGTAGTAAACAAGAGACATAAAATACCAACAAAGGGTAAAATCCAACAAATGGTTCTGTTGTCATTTGGTTGGAAAAGAAGGGGAATATGTATATGAGATTTGTGGAATACACATTAAAAGAATGACAAACCGAATGACAAGAGGTTGAGAGAATGAGAATATAAAAGGGGATGTTGAGACTATGGAATCCAGTGAAGGAAGAGAGAGAAATCTGGTTGAAAACAAAGGAGCTAGAATTTGCACAAAAAGATAACAGAAACTCGAAGTTGACACGGAGAAAATACCTGGACAAGTACGTATTCAGCGACTTGCATGAAGTATTTTTTTGTGATTTCTTGCATGTATTGCAAGAGTGGATAAAAAGTTTTAAAGAAAACCATGCCACAAATTGGATCAGACAGCTAGAATAGAATCCTGAAGAGATCACGCAATTACAACGAGTTGATAATAATTTTACGTAGGCAGTAGATTTCTGGTTAGACAACACTGTTGGAGGATTTATCATAGAATTTGCAGTAGATACAGTGAAGTCTGACAGTGTATTAGAACAAGATTTCTTGAAGGGACCTTGAGGTAGGTACATCAAATCGTTATATACTTATTTTAAGATATTACTATATAACAAAGGTGTGATGATAATGGAGTCAGACACCTAAACTTCCTTGCGTGCATGGGGGAAGGGGGGAACTGCTGACAGGAGAAGGAGAAATGGAAGGAGAAAGGGATAAGGGAAAGAAGGAGGAGACCTTGGACCCAATTATGATGGGAGAAGACCATATAAAGTGGATCATTGCAACAGCTAGAAAAATGCACAGTGGAGTACCCTACCAATATAAGGTGAACACTAAGAAGAGAGTTTTAGCCACAAAGGAAGGCTTGGAAAGTGATGAAGAAGAGGTAGAGGATCTCTGGAATGTGGAGAAGATTGAGGAAATCATGCATGTGACGTATGAGAGTAAGATAATATTTCCAAGAGTAGAAATAGAAGGAAACACTCCTATCCATATTAGTGTCAGTGTGGAACCCATAAACCCATGTGCGACTAATACACCAAGAAGAACACCACCATTTAGAAAACCGAATTTTGGGAGAATAAAGATAGCAGGAAGTGCAAATACACAAGGAAAAACAAATGGGGAAGCCATTTCAGGAATCATTAGTCAAGTATTTACATCACGCGGAGGTAGTAGTTCAACATTCAGGATGGCAGGACATGATCCCACCATCAGGTTACCAGAATTCAAAGGAGAGGCATTGGAGGACCCTAAGAAGCACTTGTTCATTTGTGAAAATATATGGGAAGTGAAATAGATCATAGATGAGGACACTAAACTTGTGCAGTTAGCTATCATGCTAAGAGATCGCGCACTGGATTGGTATGTGAGTTTAGTTGCAAAAAGTCCGCCAGGGACAACCAGAACGATTGGAGATATTAAAAAACTCTTGATAAATGAATTCCAGAAGCCTAGTTCAGAGGATCAATACATGAACGAGATTATAGAGATTAGATATAAACCAAGAGAATATGTATGGGATATTGATCATAGATTCAAACAATTGAAGGGAAAGCAAAAGTATGTCATGAAAGATATGCAATATAGCCATATGTTCATCAATTCACTACTACCACACTTAAAATACCCGTTGTGACAGTAGAAGTTTCATACATGTGCAAAGGTGCTTCAAGCAGCCCTACATATGGAAGAGAACCAATATCAAAAGACAGATCCAACCATAAAGGAGCTAAAGGAGGATCTGAAGAACTTAACATTACAGTTAAACCAGAACAAAGGTAAGGACAAAAGAGAAGTTGTTTGGTATACCACATGTAGGACAGAAGGACACCATAAGAATGAATGTTTGACATTCACGCGGTACATGGTAGTAGGAATGCCAAACCCATTGCCAACAGGAGGACTATGATGTGAGATATGTAAGAAATAGGGGAATGATCCATATCACTGTCCAATGATGTAGAAGTACCAAACAATTCCTAAGAATTCATATTGCAACTTTTGCAAGTCAGTAGGCCATGATGAAAAATATTGCAGGACCATGGACCTCATGAGGGAAAGAACCTCAAATGATTACAGTGTGTAGGAAGAAATGACAACAAGGCAAGCCACACCACATTTTAATCAAGTACCAGCCCCGTATAACACTGTGCAACAGAAATATAACACTACTGATTCAGGTGGATATCAGTGGCCATCCACCTTTTCTAGCTGGCTCAAAAGAACTTTCTAGCAATTTTCGTAATTTACTATTTTCAACATTTTTCGGGTCCTGAACTTTCGGAGCCATTTTGAGTCCCTAAACGAAATTTTTTTGGGTATGTTGACGTCAAAATATTTCATCATGAAATTTTCAACTATTGTTGTAGTCGTCGGATAGATCTTTCAAACGGGCTATCGTACGCCTAAAATAGAGATCGTATGCAAAAGTTATGACCTCGGGAAGTTGATGTAATGACTTACCCAAACGGAGCCCACGTGACTTTTGGCACTTCTGTTACACATTATTTTCATCATCCCTATGACCATTAATGATGTAAACCTATTTGTTGCCTTCAGAGGTGTCAGTGGCATGAGTTCCTGAAGAAAGAAGGGAGAATAACTTTTCCTGAGAAAAGAAGTTGCATTCTCCTTTGTAAAAACCCTATTAAAGAGGATGTTCACAGGTTGCTACATAGGCAGGGTGCGAAAATGCCTGATTTTCCCAGGCTGCACCATAGCTAGGTCGCGAAGTGTTCACAGGTTGCTATATAGGCAAGGTGCGAAAATGCTCATACGTGGGAAAAACAAGCATCTTCCCGATGCTTCTAGAAGGAGAAACTTCCATGGTGAGGTGGCAGCCAAATGGTTTGGATCTTACTTGATTTCATGATTTAGTGGGATCATCCTAACCTCCTCACCTTATCCTATTCAACTTATAAAAGGAGAGGAGATCTCATGGAGAAAGTTATCTTTGGAGTTTGGAGCTTGGATTGGATTGAGCTTTGGAGATTGTTAGCTTGGCTAGATGAGCCGTTTTGTCAAGATAGATTGTGAATATTATCAGATCTATGCTCTTATAATTCTTGGAGTTGAAGTGTGTGGGGAATGAAGGATAGTTGGAAGGGACCTTACGACATCAAGGCCATGGTTTTGATCTCTCTTTCACATTTAATATGATACAGTAATATGATTCTTTCCTATAAATCTTGTTGTGTTGTATTGTATGATTCCTTGATCACATACATAGGTTGATATTGAGTTTATGTTATTACTATCACTTTTGTTGGTTTCATTCTTTTGCAGGTTCATCATTGTATGAGCGTTGGAACGGAGCTAGGATCGCGATGGCGATAGGAAGCGGTGTTTAAACGGTATGTCATCTATCCCTCTTTAGTTAGTAAATTCAATATCTAAAACTTAAGGAAAGCGTCATGTTCTGATGTGTTTTGTTATAGATCTAGGTGGATCTAGGGATATCAGTTAGTGTCTGCACCTACCGATTTATCCAATAACAAAATTGGCGACTCAACTGGGGAACGGATTGTTTCCTAGTTAGTCTAGTTTCCCTTGCTTTGATTTCTTGATTTATGGTCTCTGAGTCTGTGGGAGATCCATCTAGACTCTCTGGATCTGAAAGTTCACTAAGATTTTTTGTCCTTTTTCCAAAATCTATTTGATTACAAACAGTCTCGCATTGTACCTGTCTAGAGCCTGTGAAAACCCTTGATTTTCACACCCCACTGTTTAAACTAGTAAGACATGTTCACACCCTACCTGTGTCTAGACTGCAAAAATACCTGATTTTCGCACTGCACCCCACTACTAGACTGCGAACTCCTTGGTAAAAAAAAATTGGAGAAAAGGTTATTTTTCAAAGAGAAGCATGAAAGGAGGAGAGGACAGTTGAAAGGAAAAGAATCACGTGTAAGGGAAGCAGGCGAGGCGTGCATACAAGGAATACCTAATGACACTAGGGTTAGGTTTATTGTAATGTATTGTAATGGTTGATGAGACAATAATATAAATAAGCATTACTTAGAAGGAGAGTGAGAGCATAGAAAAGAGAGAGAGAGCCGAACGAGGAGGAGAGAGTTGTTAGAACTATACTACTCAATAAGCTGGTGAGCTAGGGAAGCAGTGAGCGACTCGATCCTAAGGGTTAGATCATAGGTTGAACAGCCTGGTGCGATCTAGTCAACCTCACAGGGATCGAGGAGCCTGTTGAAGAGAGTAAAATCTAAGATTGTAACACACGCGATGTGATATATTACTGAACCATAATAAAGAGCTTGAGAGAGAAATCTTTGTGGATGTATCCCAAGAGGGGGTGAACCACAATAACACCTTTGTTATGTGAATGAATGTATGCATATTTATTGTTGTTAATTGTTGAATGTTAGATGAATGAATTCACTAGTTATATCTGGTATTTCACATGCATGAATAGAATGAATTTTATAATCAAATGTTGGACTGAATAAAGATTACAAGACACAACCAAAGATATCCATTCATTCCCAAGTTGCAAACACTTGAGTTTTGCAGCCACCCATAGAGCTATCTTGGGTGAGACTGCATAGTACACTCTGTGTGTTGTGTTTCCTTTTGGTCTACCAAAGGAGCCGATAGTTTTAGAGGGATTTTTTTGGGAGCTTATCAAATCTAAAACAGGTTCAATCTATGATAATAAGGTAGGATAAGAATAACCCATAAAGAATCCTAAGTAGTAAAGTAGAGACATAAAATACCAACAAAAGGTAAAATCCAACAAATGGTTATGTTGTCGGTTGGTTTGAAAAGAAGGGGATTGTGTATATGAGATTTGTGGAATACACGTTAAAAGAATGACAAATCGAATGACAAGACATTGAGAGAATGAGAATATAAAAGGGGACGTTGAGACTGTGGAATCCAATGAAGGAAGAGATAGAAATATGGTTGAAAACAAAGGAGTTGGAGTTTGTGCAGAAAGATAACAGAGACTCGAAGTTGACACAGAGAAAATACCTGGACAAGTACGTATTCAACGACTTGCATGAAGTATTTTTTTGTGATTTCCTGCATGTATTGCAAGAGTGGATAAAAAGGTTTAAAGAAAACCATCCC
Source organism: Picea glauca (assembly GCA_000966675.3). NCBI lineage: Eukaryota > Viridiplantae > Streptophyta > Pinopsida > Pinales > Pinaceae > Picea > Picea glauca. Next base: position 278,721 of record JZKD02S2358434.1, read on the forward strand.
ACAAATCGGATCAGACAGCTAGAATGGAATCCTGAAGAGATCACGCAATTACAACGAGTTGATAATAATTTTACGTAGGCAGTAGATTTATGGTTAGACAACACTGATGGAGGATTTATCATATAATTTGCAGTAGATACAGCGAAGTCTGATAGTGTAGTAGAACATGATTTCTTGAAGGGACCTTGAGGTAGGTACATCAAATCGTTATATACTTATTTTAAGATATTACTATATAACAAAGGTGTGATGACAATGGAGTCAGACACCTAAACTTCCCTGCGTGCATGGGGGAAGGGGGGAACTGTTGGTAAGAGAAGGAGAAATGGAAGGAGAAAGGGATAAAGGAAAGAACGAGGAGGCCTTGGACCAAATTATGATGGGAGAAGACCATATAAAGTGGGTCATGGCAAAAGCTAGAAAAATGCACAGTGGAGTACCCTACCAATATAAGGTGAACACTAAGAAGAGAGTTTAGCCGCAAAGGAAGTCTTGGAAAGTGATGAAGAAGAGGTAGAGGATCTTTGGGATTTGGATAAGATTGAGGAAATCATGTATGCGACATATGAGAGTAAGATAATATTTCCAAGAGTAGAAATAGAAGGAAACACTCCTATCCATATCAGTGTCAATGTGGAACCCATAAACCCATGTGCGACTAATACACCAAGAAGAACACCACCATTTAGAAAACCGAATTTTGGGAGAATAAAGACAGTAGGAAGTGCAGATGCATAAGGGAAAAAAAATGGGGGAGCCATTTTAGGAAGCATTAGTCAAGTATCTACATCACGCGGAGTTAGTAGTTCAACATTCAGGATGGCAGGACATGATCCCAACATCAGGTTACCAGAATTCAAAGGAGAGGCATCGGAGGACCCTAAGAAGCACTTGTTCATTTGCGAAAATATATGGGAAGTGAAATAGATAATAGATGAGGACACTAAACTTGCACAGTTAGTTATCACATTAAGAGATCGCACACTGGATTGGTACATGAGTTTAGTTGCAAACAGTCCACCAGGGACAACCAGAACGATTGGAGATATCAAAAAACTCTTGACAAATGAATTCTAGAAGCCTAGTTCAGAGGATCAATACATGAACGAGATGATAGAGATTAGATATAAACCAGGAGAATTTGTATGGGATATTGACCAGAGATTCAAACTATTAAAGGGAAAGATAAAGTATGTCATGGAAGATATGCAATATAACCATATGTTCGTCAATTCACTACTACCACACTTAAAATACCCGTTGCGACAATACAAGTTTCAAACATGTGCAAAGGCTCTTCATGCAGCCCTACATCTGGAAGAGAACCAATATCAGAAGACAAATCCAACCATAGAGGAGCTGAAGGAGGATATGAAGAACTTAAAATTATAGTTAAACCAGAACAAAGGTAAGGACAAAAGAGAAGTCGTTTGGCATGCCACATGTAGGATAGAAGGTCACCATAAGAATGAATGTTCGACATTCACGCAGTACATAGTAGCAGGAATGCCAAACCCATTGCCAATAGGAGGACTATGGTGTGAGATCTGTAAGAAATAGGGGCATGATCCATATCACTGTATAATGATGCAGAAGCACCAGACAGCTCCTAAGAATTCATATTGCAACTTTTGCAAGTCAGTAGGCCATGATGAAAAAGATTGCAGGACCATGGACCTCATGAGGGAAAGAACCTCAGATGCTTACAGTGTGTAGGAGGAAATGATGACCAGGCAAGCCGCACCACATTTTAATCAAGTACCAGCCCCATATAACACTACGCAGTAGAAATATAACACTATTGATTCAGGTGGATATTGATGGCCATCCACCTTTTCCAGCTAGCTCAAAAGAACTTTCTGGCAATTTTCGTAATTTACTATTTTCAGCATTTTTTTGGGTCCTGAACTTTTGGACCGTTTTGAGGCCCTAAAAGACATTTTTTGGGGTATGTTGAATTCAAAATATTTCATCATGAAATTTTCAACAATTGTTGTGGTCCTCGGATAGATCTTTCAAATGGGCTATCGTACACCTAAAACAGAGATCGTATGCAAAAGTTATGACCCCAGGAAGTTGATGTACTGACTTACCCAAACGGGGCCTACATGACTTTTGGCACTTCTGTTACACATTATTTTCATCATCCCTATGATCATTAATGATGTAAACCTATCTATTTCCTTTAGAGGGGTCAATGGCCTGAGTTCCTGAAGAAAGAAGAGAGAAGATCTTTTCCTAAGAAAAGAAGTTGCATTCTCCGTGGTAAAAACCCTATTAACGAAGATGTTTGCAGGTTGTTATATAGGTAGGGTGTGAAAATGCTTGATTTCCCCAGGCTGCACCATAGCTAGGTCATGAAGTGTTCACAGATTTCTATATAGGCAGGGTGAAAAAATGCTCATATGTGGGGAAAACGAGCATCTTCTCGATGCTTCTAGAAGGAGAAACTTCCATGGTGAGGTGGAATCTAAATGGTTTGGATCTTACTCGCTTTCATGATTTAGTGGGATCATCCTAACCTTCTCACCTTATCCTATTCAACTTATAAAAGGAGAGGAGCTCTCATGGAGAAAGTTATCTTTGGAGTTTGGAGCTTTTGATTTTGGAGCTTGGATTGGATTGAGCTTTGGAGAGTGTTAGCTTGGCTAGATGAGCCATTAAGTCAAGATAGATTGTGAATATTATCAGATCTATGCTCTCAGAATTCTTGGAGTGGAAGTGTGTGGGGAATGAAGGACAGTTGGAAGGGACCTTACGACATAAAGGCCATGGTTGTAATCTCTCTTTCACATTTAATATGATACAGTAATATGA
>JZKD02S2358434.1:281587-300677 GCA_000966675.3 Picea glauca
ACATAGGTTTATATTGAGTTTATGCTATTACTATCACTTTGGTTGGTTGCGTTCTTTTGCAGGTTCATCATTGTATGAGCATTGGAATGGAGCTAGGATGGCGATGGTGAGAGGAGGCGGTGTTTAAACGGTATGTCATCTATCCCTCTTTAGTTAGTAAATTCAATATCTAAAACTTAAGGAAAGCATCATGTTCTAATGTGTTTTGTTCTAGATCTAGGTGGATCTAGGGAGATCAGTTAGTGTCCGCACCTACCGATTTATCCAATAACAGCTTCATCTCCTAGGGTTAGGTTTTTGGTTGTCTAGGGTTTTTGAAACTCCGGTTTATTGTAAAAAGGCTTTCAAAGCCTCATTGTAATGATATTATTTCGAATGAGCGCAATCGTCACATCTCTCCTCAGAGATAAGACACCACCATTCCAGCAAGCTTGTTTTCCGCTGCATTTTACAGTTTCATCTTATTGCCTTATTGAATAGAAAATCAGTTTGACTATATCTCTGTTATTCCATTTTAAGCATCTGTTAATAATTTTTAGTCATTTCGTTCTTCTCATAAAATCTAGATCAGTGGTATCAGAGCGGTCTTCTTCTTGTCATCTTAATGCATGTCCCCAATGAGGTTAGAGTACAAATAATTGGGTCTCAAGCTTGATTCTATTGAGGAATAAATCTCTCGCATGCCCAAGTGACCTCTCATGATAGGAGAAAATAAATATGACGAGACAGGAGATCCTTTCAAAATGTTGCTTGAGGAAGCCCTCTCGCAACAGAGGAACGAGATGATGGATAGTTTTGTGCAAATCCTTTGGCATCTACCAACAGGAGACTCATCTCCTTCGAGCAGAGGCACCGCCCCCTTAAAGGTACAAATAAACTTCAATATTTCTATATTTGAAGGTCAGATAGACGCAGACGGTGTAGACAAGTGGTTGAATCTACTAGAAGGGTATTTTTTTGTCCATAACTTTTTGAATAGAGAAAAGATTACTTTTGTGCTCCTCAAAGCCATTCCCCATGTATAACATTGGTGGGAAACTTTCTGTGAGCAAAAGGAAACACAATAACCCTCGTTATTTATAGTCACGGCCACTTAGGAATCCTTCAAGGATGTTATTAAGGAACAATACTACCCTGTTGGAAGTTATGATGACTTGTATACCAAATGGACCACACTGCGACAAGAAAGAGACCAAGCAGTGCCAAAGTTCACAAATATCTTCCATACCTTGTGCACCAAGCTAGGTATCAAATATTCAGAGTGACATCTAGTGCTCAAATATCATGGTGCTTTGCATAGATACATCCAGACTGAAATGGAATTTCTAGACATCTCTTTCTTGGGCGCGGCCTATCGATATGTCGTCAAAATCGAGCAGAAGCTCAAACAAAAGATGGGACAATTTGGGCCCAGGAACCCCACACAGCAAAATATAGGAAAGGGTGGCCCCAACCCACAAAACAAAAGATAGATAAAATATGGACAGTATCAGGACAACCATTCCAAGTCGCAAGAAAAGAGGGACATTGTAAAGACAAAGAAAGATATTGGGAAGTGGTGCGACTGCCATAATATCCCTTGGCATAACACTGTTGACTACCACTCAAAGAAGTCACTAGTGGCTGAAGTGAAAGCCTATGAATCAGATGCAGGTTCTGACTCTGAGTCGAAACCAGAAATGGGAATATGGATCATTGACGTGGAACCCAGTGCCACCATTTCTACCACCAAGCTCCAGCTTGATGAACCAGATGAACCATAAGAAGGATATCACCTCTTCCATTCACAGATGTGGGTAAAAGGCACCCCACTACACTTCATCGTTGATAGCGGTAGCGAGAAGAACCTCATCTCAGTAGAGGTTTTCAAGCGGTTGGCCCTACCGACAATGTCGCACCCACAACCCTACACCATTGGATGGCTCCACCAAGGAAGTGATATCCATTTCAACCAACAGTGTCGATTGTTGTATGACATCAAGCCCTTCAAAGATGAGGTATTGTGTGATGTTGCTCCTCTCAAAGTTTGTAATTTTCTTTTGGGACAACCTTATTTATGGAAATTTCATGTTGTATATGAGTCTAGGCCTCTTAGTGTTATTATTACTTTGAACAAGAAATTGTACAGGATACCCGAGGTAGTCCCACCTAGTGTTATTCCCTGGATCTCTGTCAAGAAATGCAGGAATTTCATCTCTTAGATGGGGAAGTTTGTCTTCTTCATGATTCTCTCTCAAAATGAGCGAAATATCACAGCCACATCCAAGGTCTTTGTGGCCAACCTCTCCACACAGCAGAAACAAGTATATAAGGTCATTGACTAATACTCAAATATCTTCTCCTCGCCTACCGGGGTAGTTCTGCACTGTCAGGTCAAGAACCCCATCGATGTGACCCCCAATGCATCACTTCCCAATGGGCCAGTCTATCGTCACTCTATGTTAGATAATGAGGAGATCAAGTGATAGATCCAAGAATTGCTCCACAAGGCGCACATTCGTCCCATCCCATCACCTTATGGGAGCTCAATCGTGCTGGTACAAAAGAAAGATGGAACCTGGTGAATCTGTATTGATTATCGGGCCCTAAATAAAATCACAATCAAAAACCGGTACCCAATTCCCTGAATTGACAACCTCCTTGATCATCTCACGGGGGCCAAATACTTCAGTAAGATTGATATGAAGTCTGGCTACCACCAGGACCTGATAGAATAGACAGATGTATGGAAGATCACCTTCAAGTCAAAGGAAGGACTTTTTGAATGGTTGGTCATGCCCTTTGGTTTGACAAATTCTCCAGCCACTTTCATGAGGATGATGGACGATATCTTGCGACCATTCACCAATACTTTTGTAGTGGTGTATCTGGATGACACTCTCATTTACAGCAAGTCTTGGGCATAACACTTGCAGCATATTCAGTAGGTTATGCACACCCTACGATAGCACAAGCTATACGCCAAACTGGAAAAATGCTCCTTCGGCATGGACAGGATCCATTACTTGGGCTACATTGTTGATCAACATGGCGTACATGTGGATCTAGAAAATATCCAAGTCATTTGTGACTGGCTAGCCCCAACCACGCTCATTGAGCTTTGGAGCTTCTTGGGCCTTGCCAATTTCTACCGCAGGTTCATGTTGGGATTCTCTCATATTACATGGGCCCTCAGCCAAATAACTAGGGGTGGTGGTAAGGAAAAATTTGCGTGGGGTCGTTCCTAACAAAAAGCGTTCAATGATTTGAAGCAGAGTTTGTGTTGAGCCCCAGTACTTTCACTACCAGACCTGCAACAGCCCTTTGAGATCGAGACAGATGCTTCAAACTATATTGTAGGCATCGTTCTCACTCAGCATGGCCACCTTGTGGCCTATCATAGTGAGACACTATCAGATGTTGTCTGTAAGTACCCTACTTATGGAAAATAAATGTACTCCATTGTGCAAGCCTGTTGCTGGTGGAGACATTACATTCTTGGGAGGGAGATAGTCATCCACATTGATCATAATCCACTGCAATTCATGTAGACACAAGGAAAATTATAAGAATGACCACCATCAAAAGTGGTCCACATACTTACAACAATTCCACCTCAACAGCAAGTATAAAATAGGAAGCACCAACCACGTCATTGATTGCCTCAGTAGACCGCCAATCACGACACTCGCCACAGTTCTAGACTCTTGTGGCCATGAGACCTATGGATGGCCCCAACTCTATGAGACAAACCCATACTTCACCACCACATACCAAATGTTGGGTGAAAACAAAATTGTTGATAATTTCCATCTTTAGGATGGGTTGTTGTGTTGTTTGGGCCATATCTGTGTTCCATAAAGAGAGCGAGGGAAACTAATTTGGGAATCCCACTATAGTCGAGTGGAAGAACACTTCAAAATAGAAAATACAGTGGCGATGCTACAGAAACATTTCTACTAGATGAAACTTCAACAGGAGGTCAACAAGTATATCAGGTCCTACACTACCTGCGTTATTGCCAAACTGACCACTAAGAAACATGGACTCTACACCCCTCTTCCTACTCCAGAAAATCCATGGGAATCCATCTCATTGGACTACATGTTGGGTCTCCCATCCACCAAGAGGGGATATGACTATGTTTTTATGGTTTTTGATCATTTTTCTAAGATGGCGATTATGGTTGCCTGCAAGAAGAACATCACAGCAAAAGCCACTGCCAAGCTCTTCTTTGAACGAGTATGGGTACATTTTGGGATTCCACAAACCATTGTCTCAGATCGGGACAGTAGATTTCTCAACACATTTTGTTCGAGCCTCTGGTCACTGATGGACACCAAGCTCACCAAATCCACGGCCTTCCACCCCCAAACAGATGACAAAACCAAGGTCATAAATTGAAGGATCGGGCATATCCTAGGCATGTATAATTTCAATAACCCTCGCACATGGGATGAGAGTCTTCCCTATGTCTAGCATAGCTACAACCAAGCCCTACACATCTCAACTGGCCACATCCCCTTTTAGGTGGGGTTGGGATTCCAACCATTCGGTCCCATAGATGTTGCACTTCCCCTTGCAGTCACCTCAACCGACTCATCTCCTGCTCCAAATGAAGCTGACAAAGCCACCAGGTTCATTGAGAGGATCCAACACATCTGCCAGCAGGTTCCTGATATCCTATAGAACTCCAATGACAAGTACAAGCAGTACCATGATAAACATCGGGTGCCACATAATTTTCAGGTGGGCGACAATGTTTGGTTGCACTTGCAGAAAGAACACCTTACAAGACCCCATCGAAATCTTCACCCACTTCATTATGGGTCGTACACCATCACCAAGGTTGTGGGGGATAATGATTTTTAGCTCAACATTCCTCCTTTCCTTAGCCTGCACCCAGTGTTCAACGTGGACCTCCTTTGGCCTTTTTTCCCATCATTATTGGACACCTCAGACCTATCAGAATAGCTAACACCAAAAGAGATCAACCTCGACTGCATACAACAGGAATCTAGTGATCATATTGTGAACATACATATCAAGGGCACTCGACAACAAAGTATCCAGCTTTATCGAATCATCAAAGCAGGGCAGCTCCTGCACCAAGGGAAGTGGCTCACCCGGGGCCAAATTCAGCAGAAATTTTCTCATCTGATGGGGAAACTCAATTCAATGGAGACCATTGCTTCCTAAGGAGGGAGGATTGATCCAAGTGGATATTGGTGTCCACCCACCTTTTCCATCTAGCTCAAAACAACTTTCTGGCAATTTTTGTAATTTACTATTTTTAGCAATTTTTCGGGTCCTGAACTTACAAAGTCGTTTTGAGGCCCTAAATGACGTTTTTTGGGTATATTTCAGTCAAAAATTTTCACCATGAATTTTTTAGCAACTATTGTAGTCCTCGGATAGATATTTCCAACGAGATATCGTACGCCTAAAATGGAGATCATATGCAAAAGTTATGACCCCGAGAAGTTGATGTACTGAATTACCCAAATGGGGCCCACATGACTTTTGGCGCTTCATCTCCTAGGGTTAGGTTTTTGGATGTCTAGGGTTTTTTAAAATTATGTTTATTGTAAAAATTCCTTCAGAGCCTCATTGTAATGATATTCTTGTGAATGAGAACAGTCATCACATCTCTCCTCAGAGATAAGCTGCCACCATTCTAGCAAACTTGTTTTCCACTGCATTTTACAGTTTGATCTTATTGCGTTATTGAATAAAAACCAGTTTTATTGTATCTATGTTATTTTGTGTTAAGAATCTGTTAATAATCTATAGTCATTTCGTTATTCTCATAAAATCTAGATCAACTATGCATCAACAATATAACACTGTGCAACTGTAGTACAATACCACACAACCACATTATAATCATGTGCACTATAACCATGTGCCCCAGTACAATGCACCACGAGGAGATCGAGTTGGATATAGAGGTCGAGGAAGAGCAAGAGGAGGCTTTGGAAGAGGCAGAGGACTAGTGGTATGCCACAATTTTCAACAACCAGGACACTATGCAAGAGAATGTCCACTTCCACCCACGACGTGTATGTATTGTCGTGCATCAGATCATGACACGGAAGAATCTCCTACACTATTGGGGAAGATCCAGGAGAAGAGAAATAAGAACAATCAGAATCTTCAGTGGATTTCGGTGGAAGAAAGGGATGAAGGAAGAAACATCAACATAGTTACACGGGGAGGAGCTAAAACAGGAAACGATGCAGTAAGACAAGAGCTATCACAACACCAATGGGTCAAGAAGAATGTTGAACCGAAGAAGCAGTTTGATGCACAGAACAAAAAGGATATATTCAAGAAAGTGAGACAAGAATTCCTGAAGCCAGACATTGCATCGACATCAATTGCGCAGCATAATAACGAAGTACCAGCGTACGAGATGCCTCCATCATTAGATCACACCAAAGAATCCCAGCCCCTGGGACAAGTAAGTACAATTAACGGTTTTTTTCAATCCTGTGTTAAAATACTAAATGATCCATCCTCTGTTAAAGTATTACAAAATATGCTAGAAAGATGTAGCATAGAAGTAGAAGGAAAGATAGAAATGAAAAAATTTAATCATCTGCATACAAGGAGGAGAACAAACAAAGAATTTAGATTGAACGCCAACATTGGATATTTCAACATATACTGGATTTAGGATCCGAAGTAAATGTGCTACCCAATAATAGATGTCAATGTATGGGAGAACCCACATTAGGATATTCACCTGTTCAGCTGAAAATAGCAAATCAACACAGAGTTATACCAATTGGAAGACTAAAAGGAGTTACAGTAGATCTGGATGGAGTGTGTGCTAAAGCCAAATTCCAATTAATAGAGATAGTGAATGGCACAACACCTTATTCAACATTTCTTGGATTGGATTGGGAATTTGAAAATTGGGCCATAATCAAATTAAATATGAGGAATATGACATTCGAGTTAGGAGAATACAGAGTCATTGCGCCATTGGACCCATTAGAAGGGGAAAGGTTTGTAGAAGCTACTTGCTTAGACCTAGAGGAAATTAACCAATTGTACAGAACAACCATGTGAGAAGAATATTATGTGAACCCAACTGCGGATGGGGTACTATGTTGGAGAAGCATCACCTCATGTGCATCAAACTCAGATACAGACTTAGAGAATTGGCAGCAGAGGTTACACAAAGTCTCCACAAGAAGATGTGCAAGAATAGATCGTGCAATAAGATGGGTAGGTACGGAGATAAGGGAACCCTGCTAGCTTCCATGGGGTGAATGACTTAGAAGATTTCTTAAGATGATACAAAGATGAAGTGTTAGAAAATCATAGGCTCTTAGCCTTGGATATAGAACTCAAGGAAACACCTGCGATATGGTGGGGTGCACACAAAGAAACAGTTAAGGACTGGTACCAATGTAAGAAGTTACGGCACATCAGGTTTGACACAGAATAGGGAAGAAACCAACTGCAGAAATATGACGGACAGGGGGCACCAGAAAAAGACTTGGAGAAGTGAAGAAAGCTATGGAGGATGACACCACTAGAGGAATGGCCTCATCATTTTTTCACACATTAGAAGGAATTCCAACAAACTAGTATGCAAACTAGGAATTGTGTAGAGGAACTACAAACTAGACAGTATTACAACAAAAAATTGCAATCACTTTCTCATTTGAGCATGAGAACCCCAACATAGAATAAACACTTAAAAACATCATAAGGGTGATATTCATTAAAGAACCAGAATTTGAACTCATGACAAAAGAACAAAAACAAAACAGACAGACAGTAAAAGAACTATTGCCATGCTACCATGTGCAGTAAGAAGCACCAGATGAATATGACCCATGAAACATCTAGATTCCATAAGTTGAAGGTGAAAGAGAAGTGGAAGGTCCACCTCTGGAATCAAAATTATTTGGTGTGCCGATCAAGGTGAAGAAAGTAAACATTGGGATAGTTGAGAATCCCAAAATGGATAGCATTGGAGATTATTGGGATGAGCAAATAGTGGAAAGTATAACAGAGTCATTGTGCGAGTACAGCGACCTGTTCCCAACAATGTTCAAAAAAATGAAAGGCATAGCAGGAGAGCTAGGTGAAATGAAGATACCTCTCAGAGATGAGGCAAGACCGATCAGATAGAGACCATACAGACTAAACCCTATATATAAGTAAAAAGTCAAAGCTGAAATTGATAGGATGTTGGAGGCTAGAATCATAGAACCTGTAGAGGAATATGAATGGGTAGTCCCTATGGTATTTTAGGAGAAAAAACATGGAGGGATAAGGATATGTGTCGACCTAAGGAAGTTGAATGATGCATGCCTAAATGACCCATTCCCTACTCCTTTCACAAATGAGGTGTTGGAGAACGTAGGAGGACAAGAAGCTTATTCATTCATTGGCAGATTCTTGGGCTACCGTCAAATCAAGATAGCCCCGGAAGATAGATACAAAACCAATTTTTCCACAGAATGGAGATCTACCAGTACACAATCATGTCATTTGGATTGAATAAGGCACCAGCCATATTTTCCAAAGTAGACATAGTTGCATTCAAAGAATTTATCCACCAGTTTCTAGAGGTATATTTGGATGATTGGACAGTCTACAGTCTGTTGAAATACCATGTAGAGGTGTTGAGTCTGATGTTAGAAAGATGCAGGCAGTGTCAAATATTGGTAAACATCAAGAAGTGCACATTCGGAACACCCTTTGGGATACTATTGGGCCATATAGTATGCAAACAAGGCTTGCTAGTAGATCCTGCCAAGATTGCAATAATTGTTAATCTACCACCACCAAAATCAGTACATCAGTTAAGGGAAACATTAGGACATACATGATACTACAGGAAATTTATATAAGGGTATGCACAGATCACTGCGCCAATGGAGAAATTGTTAAGAAAAGGCAACAAGTTTCAGTGGAATGAGGATTTTTAGTGAGGATCGGACACCCTGAAAGAGAATATGGTAACCGCACTAATACTAGTATTCCCATATTGGGAAAATACATTCCATGTGCACATAGGTGCATCAGCCATAGCACTTGGAGCTATTCTGGTGTAGCCATGATCAGGAAAATTGGACCATCTGATAACATTCGCTAGTAGAAAACTATCAAAATCGGAGCAGAATTACAATACCACAGAGAGAGGAGGCTTAGCTATGGTTTATGTGCTTCAGAAGTTCAAACATTATTTATTGAGAAAACATTTTAATATGTTCACAGACCATTCATCTCTCAAATACCTCGTCAACAAGCCAGTGTTGGGGGGGAGAATTTGCAGATGGTTATTATTGTTCCAGGAATTTGACTTCGAAGTGATATTCAAACCAGGGAAGTTGAATGTAGGACCTGATCACCTATCAAGGATCACTAATGGAGAGGAACCTACTAATATAGAGGAAACATTTCTTGATGCACAGTTATTTTTAGTCCAAGTAGCTGATGAATATTTCGCATACATCATTCAATACTTGAGTACATGGACTGCGCCATAAGACTTCAACACTGTGCAAAAGAAAAATCGGGTATTCAGGGCTGCAGACTATAAATTGATTGCAAGAAACTTATACAAGATGGGTGTAGACAACATCTTGAAAAGATGTGTATTAGAACATGAGAAAGACCTAGGATTTTAGCAGAATCCCATGAGGTAATAGCAAGAGGAAATTATGCAGGAAAATCTACAGTGCAGAAGGTATTGCACATAGGACTATGGTGGCCGACTGTTCTCAAAGAATCCAAGGAATATTGTCAGAGATGTGATGTATGTCAGAGTTTTGGTAAACCAAATATAAGGGGGGAGATGCCCCTGAGACCACAAGTAACCTTGAAAGTATTTGACAAATGGGCAATAGATTTTTTGGGACCAATTAACCCACCAAAAAAAAGGTCAGGAGTGAGGTACATTATTACTACGACAGAGTACTTAACAAGATGGGAAGAAGAAGCACCAGTAAAATATTGCAACGTAGAGAAAACAACACACTTCTTGTTTGAACAAGTGATCACTAGATTTGGATGCCCAAGGATTTTGATAAGTGATCAAGGAACTCACTTCATTAACAACATTATTAAGGTGATGACTGAGGAGTTTGAAGTTTATCATCAAAAGAGTACACCATATCATCCTCAAGAAAATGGAACAGTGGAAGCCTTTAATAAGATCCTTGAAAATGCACTGACAAATATCTACAATGTTAATAGGGATGATTGGGACTTGAAGATACCAATAGTATTGTGGGAATACAGGACCACATGAAAAACATTGACCAGGAAAACACCATTCATATTGATGTATGAACAAGAAGCAGTGGTTCCATTAGATTTTTTGGTACCTAGTCTACGCATAGCAGCAATTACAAACATGACAGAGAGAGGCGCAGTTCAAGAAAGGTTAAGTCAATTGATGATCATGGAAGAAGATAGGATTCTAGCAGGGTTTCACCAAGAAGTACATAAATCAAAGGACACAACTTGGCATGATAGACACATCAAGAGGACAAGTTTTAAGGAGGGAGACTTAGTCTTGGTGTACGACAGTAAATCTCTTCAACACCCAGGAAAACTCAAAATGCATTGGTTAGGACCATATGAAGTAAATATTGTCACCGATGGGGGAGTTGTATATTTGAAGGACTTGGGAGGAACATAACTCAGGGGAATGATCAATGGTATTCGACTAAAGTTGTATAGGGACAGTCGACCTCCTAGAACTTAAAAAAAAACAAAGGATTGTGCGCAGCAATAGAGGGTTACCGTGCTAAAAATTAAAAGATAACAACCACCTAAAAGAAGATGTAGCACACTGATAAGAGAATTTCCACGCACACTCGGAAATGTTAGCACAACGGAGGAAGGACCAATGGTCAAAAAAAAGAGGAAATTGCGGAAATGGTGGGTACGAAAAATCGGCACCAACTGACAGTGTCCATCAAAATTGAATGTCAAGAATGATTGATGGGATGACGCATTAATCATGCCAACTAGCGACGTCAAGGGAATTGAATGGAAAGTATGCGAGAATTTCCAGTTAATTCAAAACGCAACTTAGGTAACGTCTTCGATAAGTTTCACATGATTATGGTATAAGGAAAGCATGCAGGGATCAGAAGGGTTATTGTGAAATTGAGAAAAGCACAAAGCAATAGAGTATACAAAGAAGAGAGTGACTTTGCAGGAGTTACAGAGTGAACTAAGCTCAATGGAGACCCTTTTCACCACCATGGAACCACCCAAGATAGGAGTGTCTATCCAAACCTACAAATGACCTCGAAGCAACCTCAGAGCACCCCAACAACCACATGGAAGCGAACAACAACCACCATGGCCTACGGAATTCATCAACTTGGATGAAATATCATTGCCCAATATGGAACCAGGGAGCCCAACACCAGTGGTGGAGGAAACCAAACAAACAACACCAGTGGGAATGGATATTGATATGTCGGAAGTGGGACAGAGCCAGCAAGTCAACGATAAAGGAAATCCTTCACACTCTGAAAACCCTGAGGAAGCCCCAAGGGTTAATGGTGTTAGCACCTCCATTTTTCTTTCAATTAGAGTCCATTTTTATTTGAGTTATCTCCCATGTGTCAAAACATGTGAATTCAGGTATGTAGAAATGAAAGGGTCGAAGTCAGCAAGTGGTCGGTTGGCCCTTGGAAGCGAGATGGGATATCAAAGTCGAAACATACATGAATGCTACGGGTATGTTGTTCCCAAAAAGTTGGGTCATGTCAAAGTTAGTCTCTACGTGCCCCAGGTCGATTCAAGCAGTTAATGGAGGTCACGTCGACAGGTGTTGTAACTATTATCAGTTCATTAAGAAGGCAAAAGGAATGAAAAATCATGGCATTTGCATCACGTATGCCCTTCAACCCTTATCGCCTATACCTTACATGCAGGGTTGTGTTGTTGAAAATTTTTGGTTTGATTCGAAACATCTAATCACTATGAATTCAGTGTTCTTTGGCACATTTTTTCCTTCCACCCGATCTATTATAAATCAGATTTAGGCCATGTCTGTAAGTTTTTTCATAGCCCAAGGTTGATCGAATTATCCATCTTGGGCATCTTCCTGATATACTGCGTGCAAGACAGATATTGGTCGTGCCATGGCAACCTCTCAGAACATGAAGAAGGGTACATGTAGTGGAAATATCGCCAGACCTGAGCCCCAGATTTATTGGGATTCATTCTTAGTCCCAACAGGCATCCCCAAAGATAAAAAATGGATTTTTCCCTTACCCATGGGAACAATAACATCACACTGCGCAAAACTTGGAGTGGAAGGAATTGCGCTGGAAGGAAGGACAGTATAATCCTTGTCTCCCCAACAGAAGATACCTCAGAGAAGGGGCAGAACAAGAAAGCTGGGGAAACTCGAATCTCAAATGAGTCACGCACATGACCGATCATTGAACAATTATTTATGCACATCGTCCACTTGGAGCCTTTGGAAAGTACCAGTGGAGGAAGTGGGAGTAGAACGAGGAGGATGGATGCCATAGGTTCAAATGATCAAGAGACATCTCAGTAGTTGAAGCAAGCAAAGCTATCCATCGCTGAACTATACCAAGAAAATAGGGAGCTGAGACAACAATTGGTGACAAAGATCATGGAAGCATCAGCAGCACAAGGTCATGAAGGGAACATGATGTGGCTGAAAACATAGCTCCGAGAGGCACAAGATACTATTGTACAGTTGCGTGAAGCACAGCGCCTGTCGGAAGGAAGGTATGCCAAACACTCCAAAGAATGTGAAGCCACTGAAGAGATAGCATTTGCAGCTCTCGCCAGTGAGAAAAAGAAATAAGATTATCCAAGTTTGTTCTTGTATTCGCAAACACAAGGAAAATCTTGACAATTTTGAAGGAGACATCGCCTAAGACATTTTTCCATTTTAATAACGGTCGTGACTGTCTACAACCACTTGTCACACACACTTCCCCCCAACAAATGAGCATGCGATAGAAAATCAAATGCGTTATAGCAGACATCGGGAATTTGACAAACATTTTTCCACCTAGATACTTGATCACCAAACCGAATCCTCATGGCGGATTACAACGATCATGATGTAGCCAGATGTATCTTTTGTCTATTTTTGGAAAACATCATGCAAAGAGTTTTGTAACGTAGAACAGTCGGTTCCCTAGTTTGTAGAGATAATAGTTAGAAGAATAAGGTAGCCCAAGCGGCACTCTCATTTATATATTTGATCTTTTCGACGTAAGCCAGGTTGGTTGGCAAAATTAGTATAGACAGTAACTATTGTATGTAATTTGAGTCTGATCGAAACTTAATGCAAAGTCCTGTAGCTTTGATGAAAATATTCTAATTGTAGTAGTTGGATGTATTGTGTCTCTTTCTTTGCGTATGTGATTCCTTTCATCTTTATTCATATATTTTTCTGTCTAAATTGGAATGAATTTTCGAACCTATGGATTCACTGTGCAGTTCCCCTTGTTCGCACCATTTAGAAAAAACATTTTTCTTCTAAAAGTTAACTTTGAATTCATCTACAGTGGTGCTCCGAGTTACTTCTTGTGTTTTCTCCTCACCATACCTTATGATTTTGCACTGAAAAATGTTGCTCGCTTAGCCTTATCCTCTCAAGTTCAGTCACTGAGTCATTTGCTTCTGTCGTTTTCCTCAAATCGACTCCATAGCCCAAATTCTTACTATCTTTCGCCAATATAACTAGAACCCATCATTTCAAAGGTGTTAAATCTAGCCACAGCTTTAAATCCATATCCCACATGGAGACAGAGTCTTCTGAGAGAGCCCTCTTGAGGTCCAAAAGGTTAGTTTCAGGCCTCAAATTTGGTTGAAATAGTTACCTATGTCGTTTGTTTATCGGCCAAATAGATTTACAGAGTGCTAACATTCTAGCATCATTGTCGAGGAATGAAATTGAATAGATTTTTCTTTGGGAGAACGACTAACATTGTAGTTTAACCCCTAAGGGTAACAAAGGGAAAAACATCTACACCGGCTGAAACATTTACCCCGTCAACTCCAATCAAAAAGACCAGTAGCTCCAAGTAGCGCAGTTCAAGAACCATGGCTCTGAACACGATCTATACCAGAGGAAATCCTGACCCAAACCCTACAAATCTTGTGTACAACCCCGAGAAAATTATGCGCAGGACTAGATAGCAAGCATCATACCCGTTCTATTATCTGGACAAAACTTTGTCCTTACCAAAAAATGGCGCGCAAAGCATCAACAACCTTGAGTTTGACGCATTGTTTGAGCAAACCTTGTTCAGGTCTAAGTCGAAAACCAGCTTGGACGAGATAGTTTTCGACCAAAAAATATTCCAAAACCTAGTGTCTAATAATATCCCTCAAGTCCCAAACCCTCCTAGATCCATGGCCGCCAAATTCTCCCCCCTTGTTCTACCAGCCCAGCTACACGATTTTCCCTAGAATTACAGCTAGATAATTAAGCTCTATGATGTTGAAGGGAACGTTTCAGTCCAGAAGCATCTGGATTGGTTCAACAACTTTGTCCACCTAGAAGAGGTAGACTATGCAGACGCGAAAATGAGGTTTTTCACACAGAGTTTTGTGGGGGAGGTGAGGAAGTGGTTCAAATCCCTATGACCAGCAAGTATTCAAGACTTCATTGTGTTCGAAACATATTTCATCAATAGATGGGGAGACAAGAAGAACCCCCTACAGTTGTTGACGCAGTACAATAATATGAAGAAGGCGTTGGAGGAGATAGTGCAAGAATTCTCATCCCGTTTCATGAAGGTTTATAACTCAATTCCTGCAAAGGTCCAGCCACCTCCTAGAGTTGCGCAGTTGTGATACGCTGACTCCTTCGACAATGACTTTGTTTTTTTGTTGAGAGAAAGAAGATAAACAAACTTGGACGCGATAATGAGCAATGTGATCGAATTCGAGGTAAATATGATGGTGTCGGGGAAGATCAAACAAATATTCTACAGAGGCGATAAGAAGCCCCAAGGAGACGTGCAACCATCAACATCAAGATCCACGAATAACAAATTTGAGTTAATTATGAGAACCATGGAGAATATAATGGAGAATATGTATGTAGGAAACAAACCCACTGCCCAAGAACAGCATGACCCCCAACCTAGGAATCAGAACCTCAGGAGGGGTCAGGTTCCTCAAATCAGACAGGGGGAATAGAGGGAGCAGAGAGATCAAGGCGACTAGCAGACAAGGCCTCCATTCCAAAACAATTGTGTGGATGAAGACTTCGATCAAATGTTCAAAGACCAAATGCATTGTTGCAATGATAAGAATCCAAAAGTGTTTCTGACAAAGAGTGAACATGACCAGTACATGAGCAGAAACAATGGTTTTATGCTAGAGATGAACAATGCATGGATTGGGGAAATTGATGATGTGTTGTCCTGGGAAACGGAAGAGTTCAAAAAGGGTTATTAGAATGCCATCATGTAGTTTCAAAATAAATATAACCTCAGGACCAAGAAAGCATCTGTCGAGCCTCAGCAGACTAATCCCATAAGGAAAACTTCGACGAACACCCCTTCCACAAGTTGACCAAGGTTGGATAGCACGAACAAGGATGTGACAGAGAAGGCAAAGTAGAAGGAGGAGGCCCCTAAGAAAACTCTAGAAGAAAACCGAGAAGTAGGTGGAAAAGAGGTAGAGAAATTTTTTCCTCCCTTTAACTTTGAACATGAAGTGGATAAAATCAAAATCTTTGTCCCTTTCAACAAACTTATCATAAAGGGTCAATACCAAGAGAAAATTATTCAAATGCTAAAAATGGGAGGGACCCCGGACACTTTAAATGTCCAAGATGATCACCCCACTATCATGTTTGGTCTGTGCGTTAAAGAGACAAGTGATACTGAGGACATCCCTCCATTCTATGTCATTCTGAAGGTCCACGACATGACCTTGCATAACGCCATGCTGGATTTGGGTGCGTCACACAACCTCATGCCAAAGGTGATCATGGACGAATTGGGTCTGGACATCGCCAAACCTTATAAGGACCTTTTCTCTTTTGACTCGAGGAAAGTCAAGTGTCTGGGCTTCATCAAAGACTTGGTCGTATCATTGGCCCATATTCCTTCAAAGAACATGGTGATGGACATGGTCATGGTGGACACACCCCCTAAGTTTAGCATGTTGCTATCCAGATCGTGGGCTACGAAGTTAAAAGGGACCCTGTAAATGGACATGGCATACGCCACCATTATGATCTTTGGCCAGGACAGATGGTTGTATAGAGAAGTGTTGTTGAAGTACATGGTGACCAGCAAGACGCAGCCAAATAACCATCCCATATACTCCATCGACACTGAGGTTGACTCTTCTATATTCTACAATGACCTGAGTTTTGAATAAGAAGAGCTGAAAACCATCATGACAGCCGATGAGGAAACCGCGCAGAAAGCAGCAGAGTGAGCCAACTCGGAGTACCCTGAATAAAATGGGATATTGAACATGAGTTTCGATGACGCGGTCATCAAATAAGGGGTTGGGGTCAGCATGTGGGTAAGCCCCCCTAAAATGGGCACAAATTTGTGCTCATACAAGCTCACGTTCGAATGCACAAATAAAATGGCCAAGTATGAGGCACTGATTCTAGACCTGAAGGTGTTTAAATAATTAGGTGCAAAGAGGATTGCAGTGTACAGAGACTCCAAACTAGTCATAAACTAGGTTAAAGGCATATATCATACAAAGCACCCTAGGTTGAGAGTGTACAAGAACTTGGTGTTGGACCTCCTCGAGGAATTTTTTGAGTATGACATATATGTTATCCCAAGGGAGAAAAATCATATTGTCGATGCATTTGCCACCTCGGCCTCAGTTTTTAAAATCCCCGTCTTCCCAAAAACAAAATACGAGATTGAAGTCAAACACAGGGTGGTAGTTCTATCAAATATTGGCAGGTGTTTGAGGACAACAAGTAGGTAGAAATATTTCTTCAGATGAGCGACGATTTCACTAACATAAACATTGATGATGAATGTTGTTACGACGAAGATGGGAGTGTGGGTGCGCGTAGTAATGATCACCCTTTCCAAAACCAGATTGTGGGATGGGATATAATACAACTAAAGAATAACATCATTCTGAAGGGGTTAGTGCTGCTCGAAAAGTTGTTTGATGAAAATGACGTGGCTAAAAACCCCAATATCACTGCAAACGAATAGGATGTGGAAGACTGTAACATCAGGACCGAGGAGAACCTAAAAATTATCAATTTATTGAAAACGCTCAGCCCAAAGGTCAAGCAAGACTACGAAAATCTCATGAAGGAGTTCCCCAATGTTTTCACATGGAGCTATGATGATTTGAAGGTGTATGACACTAAGGTGATCCAGCATGTTATCCCTCTCAAGGAAGATTAGAAACCTTTCAAACAGAAGTTAAGATGAATAAACCCCCTATTACTTCCGTTGATTGAGAAAGAGGTAAAGAAACTTTTCAACACTAAGATTATTGTTTCTTTGTGACTCTCTAAATGGGTAGCTAATTTGGCGCCCATAAGAAAGAAGAGCGGCAAGATAAGACTATGTAGACTTCTAAAATTTAAACAAAGTATCCCTCAAGGATCACTACCCTCTTCCCAAAATGTACTATATCCTACAAAAGGTGGTGGGGTCCTAGAAGATGTCCATGCTGGATGGTTTTCCAGGGTATAATCAGATCATGGTCCACCCAGACGACAGAGAAAAAACAGCTTTCACAACTCCATGGGGAACGTTCATGTACGCCAAGATGCCCTTCGTCCTAATGAACAATGGAGCCACTTTCCATAGGGAATGAAAATCGTGTTTGTCAAAGAAAAGGATAGGTTCATTGTGATCTATATGGATGACATCACAGTATACTCTGCCTTCAATGAAAAACACCTCGAGCATCTGAAGAAATTTTTCCAGAAGTGCAGGAAGTTTGGCATATAACTAAATCCAAAGAAATAACATTTTGGCGTGAAAGAAGGGAAGATGTTGGGACATATTATCTCAAGGGAAGGCATTAAGATAGACCCCAACAGAGTTGAAGGAATCCTGAAGATCAGCACTCTACGCAATAAAAAAAGAAGTGCAATCCTTCCTGGGAAAAGTAAACTTCTTGAGGAGATTCATCCCGAATATGGCAGAGATTATAAATCATATCACCTTCATGCTCTGAAAGGGAAATGAAATCAAGTAGAACCTAGAGGCCAAGAAATCATTTGAAGATATCAAGGTGGCATTGAATAGAGCACATGTACTATCCAGTCCAGATTTCACAAAGGATTTCATCTTATTTTTGTTTTCCTCAGAGCATACAATTTTCGTCATGTTGTTACAGAAAGATGAGCAAAACTTCAAGAAGGACTTAGCTTATTTCAGCAAGACATTGTGGAATGCTCCACTAAGATACGACATCATGGAAAAATAAGCATACACTTTAGTGAAGGCCTTGAAGGATTTAAGGATGTACATATTGCATTCCCACATCATTTCTTATGTGCCTGTTGTTCCTGAGTCTGTACTAAGGCTTAAAGTACAGTGTCAAGGCATCCGAAAGTATACAAAAGGTTGATACAGGATTATACTAACCTTCGGTATGAGAAACTAGAGCATATTTCTACGTTCTCGTCATCTAGCTTCCAACTTCTCTTGAGCAGTTATGTCACGCTCAATGGCTTCCCATGATTGTTCCAATTCGTCCCAGGTGTTCGCGGTTTTAAGGATTGTGTCTAAGATATTTAAAGCGATATGTATTTGACTAGATAATCCGGGTTGAATATTGGGTTGAGTTACTGCGGGAACGGTCATTGAGTAATAGTTCCAGTATGGAAATGGTTTTTAAAGAGATAGTTTATTTGTTGTTCCAATTAGGACGAACTAAAGAGAAACCTTTTCATGAAAAAAAGAAATAAGCACGCAAAATGAAGGCCCTTTCCTGTAACTGTGTTGTTTCCAATAAAATAACGTGAGATGGGAGAAAACATTAAGCTACAGATGACGCGAAGTTCCTGTTAGTGGAAAACTCACGTATATACAGAAGAAGCAATTGACATAAACATAATTGACCTAGTGTAAATAAACATAAAATTCTGTAAGTGTAAATTGGT
>JZKD02S2358434.1:309256-322637 GCA_000966675.3 Picea glauca
AGATAACGATCTTTCCAAAGGACCCTTTCCCTTGTTTATAGATGGGAAATTTTGATGTGGCTCACTCCTAAAATCTGAGTAGTCTGTTTCTAGATCTTTGGTATCAGACAGAGGGATGTGGGAAGTAAGAGGTTCTGAAGGACATTTAGTCTTTACTAATGGGTTTTTGGGTTTATTAACTGAAGCAGTTGCCTCTAACGACCCTCTCGCTTTTAAAATTTTCTCAGGATTATTGACAGGCGTAATGAGCTTTCCACCTGGGTTCTGTCTGGTATGCCTTCTACCAGACGCTAGTTTGTGTTTCAGTGGAGTCGCCAAGTGAAAGATTTAAAAAGCCTTAAAACTGTGTGCACTCTATGTTCACTATCAAGGAGTAACACTATCAACGAAATAGTTTGTCGTTCTCCCAGGGAAAATATTTCGTAACTTCATTCCCCGGCAGCGGTGCCAGAAAGATGTTGTTCCTGAGTCTGTACTAAGGCTTAAAGTACAGTGTCAAGGCATCCGAAAGTATACAAAAGGTTGATACAGGATTATACTAACCTTCGATATGAGAAACTAGAGCATATTTCTACGTTCTCATCGTCTAGCTTCCAACTGCTCTTGAGCAGTTATGTCACGCTCAATGGCTTCCCATGATTGTTCCAATTCATCCCGGGTGTTCACGGTTTTAAGGAATGTGTCTAAGAGATTTAAAGCGATATGTATTTGACTAGATAATCCGGGTTGAATATTGGGTTGAGTTACTGCGAGAACGGTCATTGAGTAATAGTTCCAGTATGGAAATGGTTTTTAAAGAGATAGTTTATTTGTTGTTCCAATTAGGACGAACTAAAGAGAAACCTTTTCATAAAAAAATTAAATAAGGACGCAAAATGAAGGCCCTTTCCTGTAACTGTGTTGTTTCCGATAAAATAACGTGAGATGGGAGAAAACATTAAGCTGCAGATGACACGAAGTTCCTGTCAGTGGAAAACTCACGTATATATAGAAGAAGCAATTGACATAAACATAATTGACCTAGTGTAAATAAACATAAAATTCTGTAAGTGTAAATTGGTCTTACACCCGCTAATAGCTGGTGTAGAGGAAAGACAAGAGACAATTACAGAAAAAGATGCAAACCTTTCACCATAGTAGTGGTCGTACTAAATTATAGTGATACACATCAATTATGTAGAGCAAAATGAAAAGAAACAAAGAACATGACGAAACAAAATTGCAACACAGTCGTGACAGAATCGGGAATCTTCAGATTGCTTGTATTGACTCCTTTAATGTAAAAAACTCTCTTACAGTTAGTACCAAAAAGTCCAGCCTTTTATCTCTTCTTTTTGTGATGTATTTATACAAAATTTGCCTCTTGGTTCAGAAGAGCCAAATTATTCCATCTATCCAAATCCGTTTTTCAAAAAAGTGCCAAATGTTGGTTTTTGCTTAGATTTAATACATATGATACATTTGTCTAAAAAATGAAATACAAGTTGTGAAGGTTTTGCATTGATAGCTGGGGGGGGCGAAATAACTCCATTTCACCAATTCTATCATTAAGAAGTGCTAGGTGCCCGTCCTCGCATGGATTCGGTGTACCTCATACACTTGTCCACGAACTGGGTGACAAGCTGTGAAGGCTCGGCCTGACAATGAGCTTCTGCTAAATAGCACTCTCGTGCCAACTGTGGAAGCTTACCATCTACTTGTATATCAACGAGTTCAAGGGCGCCAAGCCGTGCACTGGGTTGAATCAAATGTTTATCGATTTGAGTTGGGTCCACCCTGTCCATCTTGGAGATTTCTGCTGAATTTCTCTCATTCTCCTCTTTTATATTGAGAGAAATCCAGTCTATATTTATCTGCCTCAGCGCCTCTGTGTCGTCTCCAATCTCTATCCCTATCTGCTCACCATTTATATTATTGATGGCCTCTTCTAACAAATTTGTCACTTTTTGAGCCTGCTCCTTGCTTAAAGTAATATCCTGTTCCCAATTCTTTAACAAGATATTACCTCTGGTTTGTTCGGCAATGGTGAGCCCGAGAGGCCTTGAAAACCTGTTGTTGTTCGCTATCACTGCCTCTTAGAAAGCGACTCGAGCAGCCTCTGCGTTCCTTTCCTTGTTAGTCAGAATCTCGAAGATTTGTTGAATTAACAAGCAGTCTTCTCGAATCTCTCCAACTTTGTTTAGCAGGCTCTTTTTAGCAGAGGAGATCCTACTCCGAATATCGGTTGCTCGAGATTTAATGGTCTCGATGTCCATTGTCTTTCTTTTTGTGACCTCCAACTGAGCCTGCAGTTGTGTAATCATATCTCTCTGCTGGCCCGATTGTACCCGACCATCTCGAATTGTAGAATTCTCTTGTTCCAGCTTGGTATTAAGGACTTCAATTTCTTTCTTGTTGGCCAATTGGGCGAACTCGATTTCTCTTCTTACTTGAATCCTCGCGCTTTCTGCTGCCGAAGCCACCCTGGTCTCAAGAGTCTTGATCAGGCGATTTTTTTTCTTTGAGCTACCTTTTTAACATTTCGACTGAATATTGATTTGTCGTTGCGTACGCTCCTAGCGTTCCTACGATTTCAGTGGAAAACTCATCCTTCTTTTTATTTCTCCCATCGATCATCACTTTGAATTTCTTAACAGTGGACTCCCCCTCTTGATAAAATTCTCGCTTTACCACAGCTTTCCTCTTTTTGTCGAAGAAGAATTTGTTAGGAGGGAGTTCCTCTACTTTTATAGGTCTCATCTCTTCCCCAAATATCCATCCTTCGCTAACGCCTCCCTGTGCCGACTGCAAGGGTGTGACAGAGGTGATGGGTTACCCAATCTACTTTGCACCCTTCCCTAGTGTGCTGAGTGGATCTTGCTCTTTCGGGGGATAAGAGGTCTTTGTTCCCGTCTCCGGATTCTGAGTTTCTGGTGGGTCTGTTTCTTTTATTTCCACCTTTGGACTATGCTCCTTGGGAGGATCAGTATTCTCCTTTTCTGTTTCAGGAATTTTCTCCTGTTCAGGGCTCTTCTCCTTGTCTGGATTTTTCTCCTATTCAGGGCTTTTTTCCTTTTCAGGCTTCTTCTCTTGCTCTCCTTCCTGACGCTTTTCAGGGTTAGAGGTTTGCCCCTCAAAACTTTTGGCTTCCCTTTCTTTATCCTTAGGAAGTCCCAAACCCCCCAGTACAACGGGAAGGCACCTTTTCTAATGCCCCTGAAATTTTAAAACAGAAGCTCTGTCTTCGGGCGCTAGGGAACCGATTCAAAATTGCACCTATGAATAGGACCTCGCCCCTCGGAAAACATCATCTGAGGGAAAATATTCATGTTCAAACCTCTTTAATCCACAATTTCCCAAATGGGTTCTTACGATTCTCTGTGGATCATGCTTTTTGTACTCAATGTAGGCTAGGCTCAAGTCTTCTAAGGTTGTAGCCTCTGCCTTAGCATGTCTGAAATCTAATAATGAATATGAATTTAGCCGAATAGGGAAAGATGGCCATACCTTCTTGGTTGATGCCTTGATTTCTTTGCTTACTCCGTCGATTACTGTCTACCGAGCAATTTCGCGACAGGCCAGCTTGTCGGGAATGAACAGTGGTAGTGCCGAAGGAGGAACAGCAGCTTCGAACACTCTCAAATAAGAGAATTCTTCTTCTACATACTAATCTGCAATATGGCTCAGATTCTCGGCAATGCTATCCGAGATTCAGGGTGGAAAAAGACCAAAAATGGTGACGTGCAGGGGCACCATTACCTAGTTAAAAATATCATAAATAAACTTGTTCGCGTTATTTTCCCACAGCTTATCGTGGTACTCATGAACAATCTTCTCATGGGTCGGACTCCAAGCCCACTTCATTAAAGGAAAAGGCGTCAGGGAGCATATTGCGTCCATGATATACGTGGACATGTAGAATCCGGCTGGTTTCCCGGCTGCCTTTTTCTTCCGGTACTCGGTGATCCTGTTGAACAAACTATCGAAGAGCATTTTTGCCCAATTGAATGAGTAACCTTCTACTACCCGATAGATGAGAGGTACCCACTGGATGTAAAAATGTGCGGTATCCTCCCATCCGAAAAGTCGACAAGCCATCATTGCCACATACATAAAATTTGGCTCCAACGAAGAAATTGAATACACACCTTCGTTATTCACTCTGAATGTCGTGGAACGTGACACCCAATCCTTTATCAAGCCTGGCAAGGTTCTTTCAAATTCCTCGCACTCTTTCTTTTTGAATTCCGCCAGGAATTCTTTGCCATATGTATATTCAAAAGTCGTTGGGAGCTTGTACATAGACTGGATATGTTCAAGCCTAAAAGTCCCGACCATGGCCTATCGGTCACTCAAGATGGTTCTGGAGGATAGGTCGACGTGATCCAATGCCCATCGGATCATATCGTAGTATTGGAGCAATCGAGGTCTGGTTGCAACCAGGTGCATTCCCGACTGAACAATTGCCTTGTACTTAGTGTTCATGTCGTCTTTCACAATATCAAGGTTATCGTCATCAGAATCTGAACAGTTAATCAGCCCGGATAGTAGAATATTTGAAATAGACGACCAGGTGGATACTGAGCCACTCGTCCGATTCGAAGTATCTGGGACATTGTCCGGACCCTGTGGTGTGACCTCGACATTTGCTTTCGCTGCTCTCCTTGGCGCCATAGCTAAAGCTTGCCTGTTTTCTCTTCTGCAGTAGACCTGCGTATACATGCGGGAATGAGTTTCCTCGGAGAAAAGTGAGTTCTATACGCTTAAGGGAAGTGTTTTTAGAGTAGAATGAAACCTTCTTATATATTTGAAAATCTGTACCTTTCGAACAAGTCTGTCAAATCGCACATAAAACCAAATTAAATGTGTAAATCTGATTTTATGTATTCGTGGATTTACCCTAAATCTTTATTAATCTCATCAATGTTTGGTGGTCTTGATAGGAAATCGGGTCATGGAGAGCAAGTAATTCCCTCATGAAGTGTTTCAACCTCGAAATGCGGGACAAATTTTGTTTAATTTAAAATTACAAATGTTAACGACTTAATTAACTTCCTCGCCTTTCGCCGCATCGTGAACTTCTTCTTCGTATTTTAACCCTTTAACTCGCGATATTGCGATGCAGTGATAATTAAGGCCCTAATTAATTTGAGAAAAATCTTAGATTAGGCGCCTAATTTAAACTTGCGATAATCATGTCGCAATTTCGTGAATCGGGGTTTTGGACACTTTAACTCCATGAAGGAGAATGTCAAGTCACGATATGCCGAGAGCCAAAACCAACCAAGGTTAGTTTTTTACCTTTAGTTCTCGACCAAGGTTCTCAGAAAATTTATCGCATTCTCGGCCCTCGGGGCTGTAAAAACAAAAGCTTGGGTTCGATGAGTGCCGAGGTGTGTAAAACCGATGATATCTAATCAAGGGTTAAAGATTTTACCATAGTCAATTGCCTTGGGTGAAAATTTTGAAAAATGAGTCCGGAGTTTTGTGACTCGGGACTTAAGAATTCAAAAACCAAAGTGTCCGACTTGCGATACCTGACTTGCGATATTTCAAAAACAAAAAGGCATACATATTGGCAAAAAATGAACCTTTTCTTTTGGAAGTTGAAAAGTATTTCCATTGAGACGACCATATTTAGGAGTCTCATGATTTCGGAAGGAAAAGAGGAAGAACTCTAAATCTTAAGTATCAGACGCCGAAAATTGCGCGAGGTGAAAAAACAAGGGCGGCTCCAACAGTGCCTAGCAACTCAATAAAGGATATCCCGACTCAGCCCGACCCTGAAGGAAGGAGAGGTAAGTGGATGGCGGTCATGCTTGAATATGACCTCGAGATCAAGCCTACAAAACTAATTAAGGGTTAGGGCCTTCTGAAGCTAATGGTGCAGTTGAACTGCATTGCTATGGGAATAAATTTCATCATCGATCTGTCAGAGAGTCGTTAAGAAGAAATGACTGCATAGGTGTCCCAGAAGTTATTCGATTCATCGTGGTATGAAGATATCATCTATGTTTTGAAGAATCTCCAGGCCCCTCTGGGCATAAGTAAGACTGAGGCCAGATTTATCAAGCTTAAAGTGGTTAAGTTTTGCATCCTGGACAACTCACTCTACTGGAAATATCCTCGAGGAATGTTGTTGAGTTGTCTGTTGGAGAATGATGTGAAGCGAGCAACATATGAATTTCACAAGGGCCACTATGGGGGACACCATTACTGGAAAACTACCGTGCACAAAATCCTAAGGGCATGTTACTATTGGCCTACAATCTTCGTAGATGTGTACAAAGAATTCTCCAGCTGCCATGAATGTTAGATTTTCGACGAGAGAAGAAATATGCAACCCCTGCCACTAAAGTCGATCTCAGTCGAGGCACCGTTCATGCAGTGGGGTTTGGATTTCATAGGGGAAATAAATATGCCATCTTTGGCGCAGCACAAATGGATACTCATAGAAACTGACTACTTCACAAAATGGATAGAAGTGATCCCCACGAAACAAGCTACCAACGCAGTCATCATCCAATTCCTGGAGACAAATATCTTGTCGAGGTTTGGATGTCCCATCGAGATCATAACAGACAATGTGGATGCATTCAAGTCTAAGAGGATGGAAAAGTTTTGTCAGGATTACAATATAACCCTATGGAATTCTACGACATACTACCCACAAGGAAATGGGCTAGCAGAATCCTTGAATAAAATCCTAATGAGGATCATCAAAAGGCTACTACAGGATAATAAGAAATCTTGGCACCAAAAGATTATCTACGTTTTGTGGGAAGATCGGGTTACCACCAAGAAGTCCATCTCAATGTCGCCTTTCCAGATTGTATATGGCGCAGATGCAATTTTCCCTACTACACTAGGGTTTCCCGTCAGAAAATTGTTGCAAGAGCAGGAGGTCGAGACAAATGACGTGTAGAGAAGAATAAACTAGCTGGTTCACACACAGCAAATGAGGGAACAAGTGTACAATCAATCACGGCTCCACCAGGAAAATATGAAGAAAGCCTTTGACAAGCTTCCCAAGCTAGAGGATTTATGGTTGGGTGATCTAGTGTTGAGATGGGACACAAGAAATGAGGACAAAGGAAAGCACAGAAAGTTCGATAACCTGTGGACAGGTCCATTCAGAATCGATGCACATCGCGGAAATAATTCTTATTTTTTGGAAGAACTAAATGGGGAGTGCGTTGGTTGGGGGCCTGGCAATTGGTAGGTTCCTCAAACATTATCTGATGAAATAAATTATGTTTAAGTCATTTTTCATTGTAAATAGTCATTTTATTTTTGTGTCGGGCCAGTAGGTCAGCAGAAAATTGAAGCCCAAAGTGAAGGACCTAAGTTTTATGCTAAGTCTTTTATAAACTGCATCAATAGGTTTAGGTTGCATCCTTTTTTTTCATATCGTAGTGTTGAAGAGTTGAAATAAGGCCCAATGGTCAGGAACCTAGTCTATTGTTCTTTGCTACCTCGCAGGGAGGATAGCATCCCCATTGGAGCTAGTTGTTAGCGTCACCATTTTTCTTTCAATTAGAGTCAGTTTTCAGTCAAGTTATCACCCATGTGTCAAAACACATGAATTCAGGTATGTAGAAATGAAAGGGTCAAAGTCAGCAAGTGGTCGGTTGGCCCTTGGAAGCAGGAAGGGATGTCAGATTTGAAACATACGTGAATGGTACGGGTATGTTGTTCCCAAAAATTTAGGTTTTGTCAAAGTTAGTCTCTACGTGCCCTAGGTCGAGTCAAGTAGTTAATGGAGGTTGTGTCGGCAGGTGTTGTAACTATTATCAGTTCATCATGAAGGCCAAAGGAATGAAAAATCATGGCGTTCGCATCACCTATGCCCTGCAACACATATCGCATGTACCTTACATGCAGGGTTGTGTTATGGAAAATATGTGGTTCAATTCGAAACATCTATTCACCATGAATTCAGTGTTCTTTTGCACGTTTTTTCCTTCCACCCGATATGTTATAAATCCCAAAGGTTCTACACCTATTTTGTTCACGAAATCAGATTCAGGCCCTGTCTGTAATTTTTCTCGTAGGCCAAGGTCGATCGAATTTTTCTCTGTTGGCACAGGGGCAGACCTAGGGTTCAATGCTCAAGAGCACATCAACAAAACCCTAACTACCGACCCTTTCGAAAACACCTGTGAAGCAGATGAAGTCTCACCAGAGGTAGAGGCAGGGGTGATTGCAGGACTCAGATGTTTGCAACCTTATCTGGGACACTGATCTGTGATTATATCTTTTACAGGGCTCTTAGCATAGATCCTTCATCAATATTTAACCCATATGGTACTTCGCAAATATCACAGAGCATCACAGTGAATACTTATACTAAATATGATTCAGTACTTAGCCACAGAAATATAGGTTAGATTCAACAGATCAAGCACTAAGCATCTTATATATTAGATCTAACATTCATTCATATATCATCAACACAAAGCATAACTAGATCTACTTAATCATATCAAGAACTTAGCCAAGAAAGAGATAAACACATTAGAGCGAAGCACAAAGCACTATACACACAATTATCGTGGTTCACCCCCACCCTAGGGCTATGTCCACAAAGTCTTCTTTATATTATCTTGGTCAAGCAGTTACAGCACAGAGCTTCATTGACCCTTACTTCGCACAGGACAGAAGATCTATGTAGCTCACTAGAACCTTCTTCCTTTCTCTTCAGTACAAGACTACAACAAATTGCATTTATCTTTTCGATCTCCTACACAAAGCACTCTAAGATACATCCCATCACACAGATCCAGTTACTAGCACTAAGCTTTTAGCTATACATCACATAGATGTACTACATTAATATCATCCTTCTTCTCCCCTATTTACATTACCTATTTATAGATTAAAAAATGGGCCTAAGTGTGGGTAAACCCACGGGCCGACATCCCTTTCCCGTTACATCAACCCAAAACCCTAAAATGGACCCAAAAATAGGTCTTACTTCCTTAATTTCCGCTTTGTGTTGCGCTCCTTCCTTGGCAAGTTGTTGCAGTCCCAAAAGTGGTCAAATATGACCAAGTATTCTTCAAAACTTGGTCAAGGGCCAACAGGCCCACAACACTCACCTGTGACTCGTCCCGAGTCACTCGGGTCTAACTAATGTCGCTTCGAACACCTTGAGCTTGGCTCGAGCTGCTTCGACCTGCTATAGTGTGACAGCCTCTTATTCAGTAAATTCCTAGATTATTGTGTCATTGAGCGGTCCTTCCAGGCGTTGTTCTACAATGATGACACCCTATTCGAGTTCATCTCCCTGGATTTCAATTTTGGCGAACAATTGGAATGCCTTCTCTTGGAGTGGTTGTAGGCATTGAGAGACTTCCATTACTTTACTTTGCATCATGTGTACTTGTTGTTGGGTTGTGCGTTGTTCAGTGAACCTCTTCATTCTTTTGACTGGGGTCACAGACTTTAGTTGTGCTTGTAGCAAATCTGCATGTTGTTGGTTGTGGAGCCTAATTACTTTTCCTGATTTATAGGTCTTTTACTTTCAACCGTGTTCATACCCCATGAAGTATTTACACCCCAGAAGTATGTACACTCTTCCATGTGGGGGAGTACAGAGGGGGGTACCCCCTCTGCGGGGTCCAGGGGGACTATCCCCCTGACTGGGGGGTCTAGGGGCAAGCGAGCCCCCAATGAGGGTTTGGGGGCGAAGCCCCCGAAGAAAAAATTACCTTGTAAAAGTATATTGTAATTTCATTGTAAATATGGATCGTTCATTATAAGGTCACAGATCTTATGATAGATATTATGTGAGTGTTTTTTTCCCTAGAAGGCAACCCTCTTTTATGAGGGAAATGTATTCCGGCTATGCATGTTGGCAAGTATTGTATTCTGAGAGAGGAGACTGTGAGAGAAAGAAGAGGAAGTTAAAGCGGGTTTTGCTGTAGGTTGTATCCCTTCATTTTGTTGGATAATAAGAAAGAAATGACCTAGAAATTTCTCTAGTGGATGTAGCCCACACTGGGTGAACCACGTAAATCTGTGTCTCTCTTGTATTTTGTACCTTCTATGTTTTGTTTCCGCATTTGTTTTATTTTATTGCTCCACGGTCCTGTTTTTCTAACACATGTTGCTTTTCTTCTTGGAGTTGTGCCTCCAATGTCTGCAATTCTGGATTCTTTGCAAGGGTTTCATAAGTCTAGGTGCTTCTAGTTCTTAGTTGCCTACATTCTAAAGCCAAAGTTTTTAATCGGTCAACTGCACTTCGAGCAATGGCCTCTCTTAGATCTCTTATCTTTTGGGGTGTCTCAGGCATGGCATGGAGCTCCAGATCCGTGATGCGTTGTTGAAGTTATTGGATTACTTCTTCCATTTGGGTCACCTAATATGGGAGATGGTCTTCCATCTTCACTTCTATGATCATCATAGAGCGTAGTTCTTTGTGAACTCTTTCCTGTACTTCAAATTGCTCTACTAGCAACTAGTCCTTGCTCTGCTATAATTGTTCTTTTTCCTCCTCCCACTTCATGTGTAAGGCAAGATGCTCTTGTTCTACCTTCCTCTGTTGTTCTCCATGTGCGTTCTATTCTTGTGCCAAAGCCTGGGTGGCTTGCGTTATGTCTTCTTGAGCTCATCGAGGGAGAGCTTTGACTTTCTCAGTGATCTAGCGTAATTGAGTGGGTTCATCGCCTATTCCTGGTATTTCCATTGTTAAGGGCAGCGTAGAAACTGCTTGGCTGGGCTGGAGTGCCTGCTGCACTTCTTTGAGTTGAGTCGTGATCCAGCAGAATATCTCTTCCTACTTTGCTTCTTGATTTTCTGCGACCTCTAGTGAAACATCATTCAGTGTGGAAATTAAGAAGTCGAAATCATTCGGGGTAAGGGTAGTTTTAAGCGTGGTCTGGGTGGCCTTAGCTTTATTTCGGGATGAGGGATTTGGTGGGGTAATATTCCTTTTCTTGGAGGGATCTTCCTCATCCCTAGGTGGATTAACCTTGCCTTTTCTCTGTTCAACTTTTGTGCCCCCTAGTTCTTCGTCATCACCTCCCTTTGTAGGTCAGAGCGAAGAAGTCTTCATGGATGTGTTGTGGATATCTTGAAATTCCACATCCTTCTTAGTCTTGCGTGGTCCAGGTGTATCTGGCATAGCTTTAGGGCTATCTACGTCAGACATCTTTGTGGGGTCTACTGCAACAAGGAGGTCTGCCGACCATTCCTTGGTAATCTCCTCCAATTCATCTTCTGTCATCTTGTAATATGATTGGAGTTGTTGTTTGTTCTCATTTGCATGCACTATGATGTAGGTGAAGTGACTATCTGAGTTGAATTTCATCAAAGATCTAAACCTATGAAGCATGTTGGGTGTGATGCACGGTGTAGACTGAATGGCATTCTTCAACTGAGTGTAGTAAGCGTGGAAGATGGCATTGTGTTATCCACAAATTTGGTCATTGTGATGATGTCATGATGATGTTATGATGATGGAAAATCAAGCTCTTTACCAAGAACACTTTCCTGGGAAAAGTTACAGTTGTCTTCTTCCAGAACTCACACTTTTGAAGGATGTTCGCAGGCTACTTATATATTCGCCTGCGAGAATGCCTGTTTCTCACAGGCTACATTAAGCTGGGGTGCGAAATTCTGGCACTGTACTCTTTGCTAGGGTGCGAACATGTTCTTAAAGGGGAAAAAGATAAAAATCTCAAACCTTCTAGAAGGGAATCTTCTAGAAGAGTGAGTTGGATTTCGAATGGTTATTCAGGTGCTGGCATTCCAGATATATTGGGATCATTCCCTATCCAAGTAACTAATCTATCTTCTCCTATATATTGAGGAGATTTCTCATGGAAAGGGTTAAGCAAACAAGCAGCAAGCTAGCTAGAGATTGATTATAGAATTAGTGCAAGACTGTATGGAGGACTGATGCTACAGCAGCAAGAGACGACAGCAAGGTCATCACAAGTGGTTGATTTTCTTCATGCATGAGAAAGTGTGTGTGTCAGAGCTAGGAGCCATCAAAAGGAGACCTATGACATCAAGGCTCAGGTTGTAAGTTCCACTTTAAATTAATTCAATACAGCAATATGTCCCTTTCCAATAAAGATGAATTCACTTTATTACATAACTCCTTGATCATATGTATAGACTAGTTATTGAATATATTAATCTGCCTTTACTTCGATTGGTTCGTTCTGTTGTGATCTGGACAGGACGAGAGCATTGAAGAAAAGATTGGAACAACAAAGATCTAAGGAAAGCGTTCATAAGGTATGTCCATAACCCTTATCTCTTAGTTCATTCAATAATCTAGATCTAGGGAAAGTGTATTATTCTGTCCTGTTTTGTTCTAGATCCAGGTGGATCTAGGGAGATCGGTTTGTGTCCACACTCACAGATTTATCCTATAACAAAATTGGAGACTCCACTGGGGACTATCCCTTTTTCTTTATGGTTTTTGAACTTTCTGTGGCCATTTGCTCTGTTTGCATTTTTCTTTGGATTTGTCAGTCTCTGAGTCCTCGGGATACCCTGAGAGACCTTCTGGGTCTATAAGCCAGTTTGAATTTTGCTTGCTCTTTCAAAATTTTCATTAGTTTCAGGGATTCTCACACTGTGTCCATTGACATCCTGTGAGAACCTTGAAAGTTTGCACTCTGCACATATATTTCAGTGCGAATAGTTCGCACAATGCATCAAAGTGGCCTACGAGAACACTAGCTTCTCGCACTGTGTTCCACACTAGCCTGCGAACATATTTTTTGAAATTTTTGAATTCAAGTTTTGACTCTGTCAATTGCTCATATATGTTGATTTACACCTCTTTGGCTTACTGAATTAGTGACTTACATATCTTTTGCTTTAGTTGGCTTGGTGGAACTGATCTAGGGTTTCTAGGTTGTTTCTTGCCTTTATAGCTTGACTTTCATGTCTTGGCCCTTTTTGGCATTTTCATTCTCTCTAATTTTTGGAGTTGAGTGTGTTGAGCCGACTAAGAACCAGTGATTGGTTGAAAGTTCAGCGTTTGGTTTTTCTCGTTTGCTTGTGGGTTCGAAAGGACATTTTTTCATTTGCATTGAGAAACTCCTTGGTTTGCTTTTGTCTTTACTTTCATTAAAAGTTTTGGTTGGGTTGTCATAGTTTGATTATTGATGGTTTGATTTTCTTTTCTCATTAATCAGAGTTCTTCTTGGAAAGTAAACGACAAGTTTTCTTTCAAGAGTTTGTTTTTGCCTTTTCAAAAACATTGAAAATCAAGTTATTTTAAGAGTTTGTTTGAAAAGACATATGGAAATTTTTCATTGATATATGATTGTTTACATTGGCATCTGAAAGGAAATTGAATATTGCATTTGCATTGTAGTCTTGAGATTGATTCGGAAATTGTTCTCTCTCTCCCATAACTAGGATTCATCGAATGAAA
>JZKD02S2358434.1:332757-343411 GCA_000966675.3 Picea glauca
TGTCGCTCTTGAACATGACACCCCCTATTCATCATTTGAAGCCGGTTTGGGAAATCCATTTGTCTCTCATTCGATTCAATAACAAGGTCTTTCCATGTGTCATCTTTGAGTCAATTCTGCCAAGTCATTGGGCGTGTCATCCATATGTTCAAGAGCAGTCCAAACTTCTATTGAGTCGGCCATCTGCAGTTATACTTTCACTCTGTGTCGGCCTTCCCTGTGTCCAAAGTCCAAGATTCATATACTTTGTTCCACTTTCAAACTTTTTTACTCATTTCATGTCACTGACGGGGGATACATCAAGGCCCTCCTGTGACGAGTCTTGTTCTTTCAACTTCAGCACATTATCCGGAATCAAGACTTAGAAATTATTTAGTACCTTGAAGCTTGCATGCCTTAATGGCAAGTTTCTCTCTTTCGACAGTGGGTTTACATCATTGACCCCTGATCGAGAGATTCCATCAGGTGTTCGACATCAAATCATTTATTCACAGTCAATGGATTGTACTACAGTATCTTGGGAGTCATTGCATCAATGGTGATTTCCCTCGCACTTGTTAACGGTTACATCAATGACCGGTAATCAAGTGGTTTCTACCATGTTTGACTTCGACACATGTAATCACATGGATAGATTCGTGCTTTGGGCGATGAGATTGAAGACCCTGGATATTATCCATGTGATCCAGGTTGTGATAGAGTATGTATAATTTGCGACACATAGATCCACTGTGTATACTTCGTGGCTATGTCGTCTTGATTGAAATTTGTCGCACAGATCCACAATGTATTTAGGTGGCTGTGTTATATAGCGACGGTATGGATCCACAGTGTATGATTGGTGGCCATGACCTTGGTTTACGATGTCATCAGTCTATGATCTGAGTATGGAAATTCCTACCTTGGAATTGATATACATGATATTTTGCTGATGCTTGGATGTCTACAGGTTTCTGATTAGATGTGTTTCTGGTTCTTGACACACACATGCATCTTACAAAGTCTATCGACTGTCACTGGTTCCGCTCTCAGACTTTGGGGGGCATTCTGTTATCCACAAATTTGGTCATTGTGATGACGTTATGATGATGGAAAATCAAGCTCTTTACCAAGAACACTTTCTTGGGAAAAGTTACAGTTGTCTTCTTCCAGAACTCACACTTTTGAAGGATGTTCGCAGGCTACTTATATATTCGCCTGCGAGAATGCCTGTTTCTCGCAGGCTACATTAATTTGGGGTGAGAACTTCTCACAATGTACTCATTTCTAGGGTGTGAGCATGTTATTAAAGGGGAAAAAGATAAAAATCTCGAACCTTCTAGAAGGGAATCTTCTAGAAGAGTGAGTTGGCTTTCGAATGGTTATTCAGGTGTTGGCATTCCAGATATCCTGGGATCATTCCCTATCCAAGTAACTAATCTATATTCTCCTATATATTGAGGAGATTGCTCATGGAAAGGGTTAAGCAAACAAGAAGCAAGCTAGCTAGAGATTGATTATAGAATTAGTGCAAGATTGTATGGAGGACTGATGCTACAGCAGCAAGAGACGACAGCAAGGTCATCACAAGTGGTTGATTTTCTTCATGCATGAGCAAGTGTGTGTGTCAGATCTAGGAGCCATTGAAAGGAGACCTATGACATCAAGGCTCAGGTTGTAAGTTCCACTTTCAATTAATTCAATAAAACAATATGTCCCTTTCCCATAAAGATGAAGTCACTTTATTACATAACTCCTTGATCATATGTATAGACTAGTTATTGAATATATTAATCTGCCTTTACTTCGATTGGTTCGTTCTGTTGTGATCTGGATGAGACGAGAGCATTGGAGCAAAGCTTGGAACAACAAAGATCTAAGGAAAGAGTTCATAAGGTATGTCCATAACCCTTATCTCTTAGTTCATTCAATAATCTAGATCTAGGGAAAGTGTATTATTCTGTCCTGTTTTGTTCTAGATCCAGGTGGATCTAGGGAGATCGGATTGTGTCCACACTCACGGATTCATCCTATAACACATTGGACTGCCACTGATTTTTCATGTCGCAAGAGTACCACATCGTACAAAACTTTGTGGCTAGTGGTTCAAAGGGTTTGATCTCTGGGAAAGTGGCTCCCTCAATCATTTCCCAAGAGATGAAAGCAATGAGTATGACAAACCAGCTAAAGTGGAACTCATACCCTTGGTCCTGCGCTTGTCTACAGTCAAGCTCTAGCTAATTTATAAGGTATTTTCCCAGTTCATTTGTAGTCCCTCTGCACACTTCCCTGCGAGGTCAACTACAAATTCGGTCACCTGTGTAGGTCTACTTTTTCAGACTAAATTTCCCGCTATCGGCTAGCAACCAAAGTGTATTGTTGCATTCTCAATGGAGGCTACCTTGTAACCTTGTGTGCCTTTCTCTAGATCACCATATGTGTCTTTTATTCATTGAGCAAGAGCACGATCTGCGGTCTTTCCCAGGTAAAATTCTTGCGGGTCAGGGCCTTACATGCTTATCCAAGTGATTCGATTGATCAGAATCAGATCCACAGTGATGCGGCGATCCAACCATAGGTATCCTCCATGGTAGTAGGGCAGCAACAGTCTAACGCATGCATTTACTTTCTGATGCCTCCCGAAATGTGGAATCTTCATCACATTGAGGAGGGTTGACTGCACAAGGTTATGGGTCCATTGTTGCGGTACAATCTTGGGGTTCTTTCCTTCTGTAATAGTCAAGTACTTGTGCGGGACTAGAATACTGTATACCTTGCGATATCCAAGGTTGAAATCACTAAATTTCAGCGTCGTGAGCTTCTCCTGGTCAACATGAACTGTGTGCACCCCTTTTGGGAGGTATGTAATGACTATAGCATAGTCGAAGTCTCTGGGTACAGTGTCTCGATTCACTATTCCTCTTAGTGGTGGGATATATTTAGGCAAGATTCTTGGGATCATTTTCACAGTGGTGAAGTCGTTTCTGAGCTTAGATCGTCTTTCCAAAGGTGTTCGGGATGGTCCTGCTCGAGCAGTGGAGGGGGAAGATGGAAGTGCACCTGAGGATGATGCATGTACACCTATAGACATTCTGCATTCTGACATGACTCTATCAGTCATTAAATCAATTAGAACTTCTTCAACAATGTTCTCAGCAGCGCTGAGCTCATCCGACATACAAACTTGGGTTAGCTAGCTCGGGTGCAAAAGGAATTCAGAGACTACAGTGAATAGTAAGGCAATGATCTCAGGGTAAGTAAATCTCAAGGTTCGCGCTCAAATTATCAGTTAGAAAAAAGTATTCTTGGTGCATGGCATGATCGGTTAAGTAGGTAATATCAGCAATGGTCTACTTGCAATGAACATGGGGCCTTCATTAACTTTGTTCTATCCATTCTGGTGCTATCCAACGGTCTAGTGGTAACCCATAACTACTTTCTGATCCGTTCAGAGCGGCAGTCGAATGAGTATATCAGTTCCAATGGCTATATTTCTTCGTCATGGCAAAGCACTCTATGTCGTTGTTTTGATATCTCAACGAAGCTCCAATTCTGCAATTCTTCTTGCTGCGAAGTGTCCTTTAGAACCTCTTGTAACCTTATAGTATTAGCCCTTTTCTTTCTTAACTTCCTAGCCTTCTTTCCAGTGAGCTTCATCTCAGTAATGCTTTTACCATTCTGATGTTTATCTTTTGTAGTCTTAGTTACTTTGTGTTGTTGAAAGCCTTTCCTAGGGTTCCTTGATAGTACTACCTCTGTATCAAAAATAGGTAACTCGATCTTCTGTGGGTCCTCAAGTGTTCTCTTAGCTTCATCATCGGAGTTGCTAATATTAAATATCTGCGATCTTCTCTTCTATTCTTCAATCAAGTGCACGATCCTCTGGTCATAAAGTCTTTTAACTCTTGCTTCTTCTGTTCCAAAACTTTTTCTTCTTCTTTTAGTCTGGTTTGTTCTCTATCAATCCAAGGTTTTCCTATGAGCATGGTAAACGGGATGTTGTCTTCAACAAATTTAATGATCTCAAAGTATTCCTCTGTCGAATTTCCATTGACATTCATAGGTATCCGGGCGAGCCTTCCACATAGGTTTACTAGCTTTCCTCTGAAGAAACTTGTTCCTCCTAGGGAAGGGATCATGGAAGGCTTTCCTATAGCTTCCCAAGTTCTTTATGGCATAATGTTCACTTGTGTTTCTTCATCAAGAGTACAGTGAATGTCAAAGTCCCATATTCTTGCTTCGATTTGCTACTTTTCTTTGAAGATTTCTAATAGCCTAACATGTCGGTGGTCATTCAAGGTATCTTTCATCTGTAGAAATATCTTTTCTGATTCTTTATGGGTTTCTTCTATAATCTTGGTCTCTTGATCTCCTTCAGGGTTTGCTTGCTCCATATTTAGTTTCTCAAGCCTAGCAATCATTCTAGGGAAATCCAATACTTCATGGTGCATAGCCTTACAATAGAGGAAACTAGGTCTTCTCCCAGGGCATTCCTTAGCAAGATGTCCCAGTCTTATACAACTATAACAGAGGGTTAATCCTCTCTTTCGTTTAGATGTTCCCCAACTCCTTATGTACTGCGCACCAAGATCATGGTGGCTAGCCTGCAAAAAACTCTTTCTAGGATCCTGCATCCACTTGTTAGTCCAGGCATTCTTTTGATGCATAGGTATAACATATCTATCACTATACTTATCATATCTATTCATATCAAACTTTCTTTTATCTATTAATGCCCTAGTTTTGAAGCTAGGACAGAATCTATCAAACATACCTAGATCCATGCTTTAGAAACAAAAAATTTCACTTATCTTACTTCTACAGAGCACAAAGCTTTCAAATCTAAAAAATTTTGACTATTCTTATCATTATCAGAGCACAGAGCTTACAAATCTTACCTCTTTTCTACAGATCTGGCCTTTTTCCTTCGGAAATTTTCCACTTTTACTTTTCTTAAAGCATAGAGCATTCATATATCACTTATTTTCTTCTGTATCAAGCTCTTTGTTGCAGATCTGACCTTTCCCCTTCAGATCTGACCTCTTTTTCTGAAGATCTAGCCTTTTCCCTTTAGATCTGACCTCTTTTTCTCGGCACAAATCTTTGTAGGTCAAGTAGAATACTACGCACTAGGGAAATAGATCTACGCACAGAGCTTAGTTCGTAAAAATATTTTTCTTCTTTTGTTCCCAGCAATCACAGTTCATGTCCCTACAATGGAACCATTTGTTGGCACGGGAGCAGACCTAGGGTTCAATGCTTAAGAGTGCACCAACAAAACCCTAACTACTGGCCCTTTCGGCAACACCTGCAAAGCAGATGAAGTCTCACCTGAGGTAGAGGTAGGGGTGGTTGCAGGACTCAGATGTCTGCAACCTTATCTGGGACATTGATCTGTGATTATATCTTTTATAGGGCACTTAGCATAGATCCTTCATCAATATTTAACCTGTCTGGTACTTCGCAGATAGCACAGAGCATCCCACTGAATACTTATACTAAATATGATTCATTACTTAGCCACAGAAATATAGGTTAGATTCAACAGATCAAGCACTAAGCATCTTATATATTAGATCTAACATTCATTCATATATCATCAGCACAAAGCATAACTATATCTACTTAATCATATCAAGCACTTAGCCAAGAAAGATATAAACACATTAGAGAGAAGCACAAAGCACTATACACACAGTTACCGTGGTTCACCCCCACCCTGGGGATATGTCCACAAAGTCTTGTTTATATTATCTTGGTCAAGCAGTTACATCACAGAGCTTCAATGACCCTTACTTCACACAGGACAAAAGATCTGTGCAACTCGCTAGATCCTTCTTCCTTTCTCTTCAGCACAAGACTACAACAACTTGAACTTAGCTTTCCGATCTCTTGCACAGAGCACTCTGAGATACATCTGATCACACAAATCCAGTTACTAGCACTAATCTTTCAGCTATACATCACATAGATGTACTACATTACTATCATCCTTCTTCTCCCCTATTTACATTGCCTATTTATAGATTACAAAATGGGTCAACATCCCTTTCTCGTTACATCAAGCCAAAACCCTAAAATGGACCCAAAAATAAGTCTTGCTTCCTTAATTTCCGCTTCACATTGCGCTCCTTCCTTGGCAAGTTGTTGCAGTCCCAAAAGTGGTCAAATATGACCAAGTATTCTTCAAAACTTGGTCAAGGGCCAATGATCAAATTCTCCATATTGGG
Organism: Picea glauca; assembly: GCA_000966675.3. NCBI lineage: Eukaryota > Viridiplantae > Streptophyta > Pinopsida > Pinales > Pinaceae > Picea > Picea glauca. The sequence goes on from JZKD02S2358434.1 coordinate 338,967, forward strand.
CATCCACCCAATATACTATGCGCAAGACAGATATTGGTCATGCCATGGTGACCTCTCAGAACATGAAGAAGGGTACACGTAGTGGTAGGATCTCTAGAACGGATCCCCACAATGATTGGGATTCATTCTCACTCACAACAAGCATTCCCAAAGATAAAAAAGGGATTTTTCCCTTACCCACAGGAACGACGACATCACACCGGGAAGAATTTAGAGTGGAAGGAACTGCACAGGAAGGAAGGATAGTAGAAGCCTTTTCTCCCTAACAGAAGATACCTCGGAGAAGGGACAGACCAAGGAAGAACAAGGAATCTGGGGAAACTCGAATCTCAGATGAGTCACACGCACGACCAATTGTTGAACAATTATTTATGCGCATCGTCCACCTGGAGCCTTTGGAAAGTACCAATCGAGGAAGTGGGAGAAGAATGAGGAGGATGGATTCCATGGGTTCAAATGATCAAGAGACATCTCAGCAGCTGAAGCAAGGGAACATAGCCATCATCGAACTGTACCAAGAAAACAGGGAGCTAAGACAACAGCTGGCGACAAAGATCATGGAAGCATCAGCAGCACAAGGTCGCAAAGGGAACGTGACATGGCTCAAAAGACAACTATGAGAAGCACAAGATATGATCGTACAGTTGTACAAAGCATAGCGGCTGTTAGAATAAAGATATTCCAAACACTCCAGAGAATGTGAAGCAGCTAAAGAGATAGCCCACGCAGCTCTCGCCAGCAAGAAAAAGAAACAAGATTAGCTGATTTTGTTCCTGTATTCACAAACATAAGGTACATATTGACAATTTTGAAGGAGACATCGCCCAAGACATTTTTCCATTTTAATAATGGTTGTGACTGTCTACAACCACTTGCCACGCACACTTCCCCCCAGCAAATGAGTGTGTAGTAGAAAATCAAATCTGTTATAGCAGACAGCGGGACTCTAACAAACACTTGTCCACCCAGATACCTGATCAACGAACCGAATCTTCATGGCGGATTACAATGATCATGATGTAACCAGATGTATCGTTTGTCTATTTTTGGAAAATGTCATGCGAAGAGTTTTGTAACGTAGAATAGACAATTCCCTAGTTTGTAGAGATAGCAGTTAGAAGAATAGGGTAGCCCAAGCAACGCTCTCATTTATATATTTGATATTTTCAATGTAAGCCAGGTTGGTTGGAAAAATTAGTATAGACAGTAACTATTGTATGTAATTTGAGTCCGATCAAAACTTAATGCAAAAGTATTGTAGCTTTGATGAAAAGATTATAATTTTAGAAGTTGGATGTATTGTGTCTCTTTCTTTGCCTACGTGCTTCCTGTCATCTTTATTCATATATTTTTCTGTCTAAATCAAAACAAATTTTTGAACCTGTGGATTCGCTGCGCAGCGCCCCTTGTTCGTGCCATTTAGACAAAACATTTTTCTTCTAAAATTTAACTCTGAATTCATCCACAGTGGTGCTCCAAGTTACTTCTTGTGTTTTCTCCTTGCCATACCTTACGATTTTGCATTGAATATTGTTGCTCGCTTAGCCTTATCCTCTCAAGTTCAGTCACTGAGTTATTTGTTTCTGTCATTTTCCTCGACTCGACTCCATAGCCCAAAGTCTTACTTTCTTGCACCAATATAACTAGAACCCATCATTTAAAAGGTGTTAAATCTAGCCACAACTTTAAAGCCATATCCTGTGCAGAGACAGAGTCTCTCTCGAGAGACCTCTCTAGGTTCGAAAGGCTAGTTTTGGGCCTCAAAGTTGGTTGAAACAATTACCTCTGTCATCTTTTTATCAGTCAAACATATTTACAGAGTGCTAACAAATGGGACGGTCCTAAACCAGATAGAAATGGACGCACCAGAAAAGTCACACACAATAGCACCGGAGCAGCCACCATAACAGAAGGGCAAGCAACCGGTAGCAAGATCACCATGCAGGCAGGTTGTAACAACCATAGTCTTATCACGCATTTTGAAAGGGGTGGGTGTCACAGCTAACCTGTTAGGCCACATGGAAAAACTATGGTACTTGGATCACGATGTGACCAACATGGATAAGTTTTTGGAGTTTGCAAAGAAATTTTACCTGGATACTATGGGTATAGGACACTTTGGCGAACCAATCAACCAACCAAAATAGTGGGAAGTCGGTGTTATAACCCTAAATTGCACCTCACATGCTTACCTGGCATCAGGCCAACTCATATCTCTTCCTTGCCAAAGCCATGCTGAATAAAATCTTGAAAAACCTCTTAAATTAAGTAACCCATGCCCTAACCCATTACTGGGCGCGTTGGAACGTTGGCAGGCCTTATACTGCACGCGTTGCAACGTTGGCTAGCCCACTACAGCCTGCGTTTACCTAACAAAGAAAAAATACAGGAAAGTTGCCGACGGGATGAAAATATTTAGGTCAGTTAACTGAAACTCCCAGCCATGCATGGTCGAGAGTTCGTCCAAAATCCTAGCTCCTTCTAGCCTATAAAATAAGGGGTAGGGGTACTATTTTAAAAGAGGAAAATCATAGCAAAGAAACTCTACCCAATTGCCGAATTCGTTTTGTCCCAACCCTTTAGCCTTTCCTCAAGCTTTAGGAGAATTCAAGCAAAGCAGTTGGAGGACAAAGAAGAGGAGGAGCCCAAGATCAGGATCAAGGAACGGTGGTCGATCTCTATTATTATTGTAAGTTGATTCATCTTGAGATTAATAAAGAATACTTTTCCCGTCCCAATGCCCGAATTTTATATGTTTTATTCGATTTATGCTTAATCTCTAACCCTTTAGTAGAACAATAGCATGCATGCGTAGTGTTTTGTCTTGATTGCAAGATCATATTTGGAAGGAGTAGTAGAAGCAAGAGGAGAAAGTGCAACGGAGGATCCACACCAAACGTCGATAAAAAGGTTAGTAGGTTCTTTCCATGTTTGCATGTGAAAAAGGGTTTTAGGTTTGGGGTAGAAGGTTAAAATTAATTTCTTAAGGGTCATGATCTGCATGCAATTTTAAGCCCTAGCTTGTTAGTCCGTAGGGTATAATTTCCCCACAACAGAATTGGCGACTCCATTGGGGAGATTTACTCTTAGGGTTTCTGAATTCAGTTGAAGGTTTTTGGGTAGTCAAAAGAATTAGATGTTCTGTTTCTTTGTTTGTTTGTTTTCTGTTAGGTCATAGCTAGCAGGGAACCTGCTTCTTTATACCATCTTTTTCTTGACTGTGCTTGACATTTATTATCGAGACACACAGAGGTACACGCAGCCTGCAGAAGGCCTGCACGCGTGTAACTCGCGCCCTAACCTTCTACAGCCCGCGTTTGAACGCTTGCTGTGGTGGTTTCAGTAGCGTGTAGGGCTCAGTAAGCTTAAGAGGCAGTCTCCTCTTCCCTGTCAGAATTTCCATTTTTAGGGGGCTTTCTGGATCCTGTCTGGGTCTTGCTAGTTCACTGTCTTTTCTCAGTTTGCTTTATTGCATTTGTTGTCTTTTTGCAATTATTTTTCTTTTCTATTAAGAAGAAGCATCCAAACCTTTAAGAGAACTTGGTTGTCTGTACCATAGGCCTTTTTCAGGTCTGGGCTACCTGTGTTTTGTTTGTCTTAGCTTTTATACAGACCTGTGGCCTGTTCAAGTTTAGCCTGCGGGTAACCGCACGTTGTTATAGCTCAGCATGCATTTGCACGCGTGTTTTTTAAGTGACATTCGCGGGCTTGATTGGTTGCTTTTCAGCCTAGGTAGGGCAGTCATCCCCTCCTGTGGTGAGAAGTGTGCCTCTCAGGGGTTTGAGTCTGGGGCTACACAGTCAGCAGCTTAGGGCCTCTTGTCCTTAGCCGGTGTTTTTATTAGTTGATGTTTTAATAGAAAAGACAAAAGAAAAAAATTTGTTTTATGGTTTTTAGACAAGTGTTAGAATCGGTGCTTTCTTGATTGTTTTTTCGCGTCTTTGCTCTGATTCTTTGCGATCTGCGCTTTAAGCCAGAATTTTATTCTTGTTTTCTTGGTTGTGCTTGTTGGCATTTTCCCTTTGTTGCATCTTTGTGCAATTAAATAAATAAAAATTCTCTTTTTCATTTTCTTCTTTGTTTGAAGATTGTGTTGTTGCATCAGTAGCTAGGAAGAAGTCTTTGTTCATAAGTTTTTGCACTGCATTTAGAGTATAAGTAGCTCGCATATTTGAGTGAAATTCCTTTGTGTTTGTTGCATGAAATCTTAGGAAAGTTGAAAAGAAAAGAAGTCTTTCTTGTTGAAAAGTTGTTGGTTTTTGCATTGTTTGTAAACGTTTTTGTTTCTAAGCATTTCTTGTTCATTTTGCTTTGAGTCTTTACACACCATCAGTTTCACCTCCATACCTTGTGACGTAAAAAAACCCATTAAAAGCAACGCTAATTAAAATCAATTAAGACTTTTTGTTTGTAGGGTGCATACACTAGCTCAGGACTAGGGCCTT
>JZKD02S2358434.1:369095-387109 GCA_000966675.3 Picea glauca
GTGTGTTAAAATTTTGGTATTCATGTTTAACCATAGACAATCTCACATCATTGTCACCCAGCCATAAGCATTCACATATGCCACCGCCGAGCATGATAACCTTTTCTTAGATAGAATGATTCCAACAAGTCCACACTAGAACCAACAGAAAAACACTAACCAGAAACACCACCATTGCAGTAGCAACACAATACCAATAAAGCATACCTTTACCAAGAGAAGTTCACAAGAAGAAGATACCAAAAAGACTTACACCCTAGCTGTCAATGTTGTTTCTTATACTTGCACCCTAGCTATTACTAGTGCACCTCCTTGGACTTTCACATCATTTCTGAGTGTGTGAGAGAGTGTGCAAATGAGCTAAGGCATCACCTTATTTACACTTATTCTTCCCGTGAACTTTTCCCATAGGTTCGACCTATCTTTTCTGGAAAATGTAATTTACTTTGACTTTTTTCTGGCAGGGACGACTTATCTTTTTGTCATTTTCTATTTCTTTATTATTATTCTCCTTGAGATGACTTCTCTTATAGGGTTTTAACACATATGTTTAATGGTTCTCTTGATTTTGGAATATTATAATCTAAGTACAAAGGTTACACTTGGAGGTTAATACCTCCCGCAGCTACCAAAACATAAACACTCCCTCTTATCTAGAGAGGTATTAACTATGATGTTCTTCATGTAATAGTCTCAAACATATACATCCATCTCACATGGTATGGGAAAGACTCGCATGGTCTTGCAGACTAGTATACAAGTAGCATCACCAAATCCACATAGGATATCTCATGATCAAACAGATCATGTCTCAAGTAGCATGGTCACATGGCCATCTCATGATCAAACAAAACATGTAACAAATAGCATAGGCACATGTTGTCCCTCGACCAAATTTTGAGGAAACATTGGTCAGGTTTGACCACTTTTTGGACTTCGACGTAGTGATCAAGGAAGGAGCGCTCGGGAGGAGCTGAGATCATGGATATCACTTGTTTTGTGAGCCTTATGAACCCAACATGGGGTTCATTAGGGTTTTGTAACGGGTTATGGGATGTCAGCCCATGGGTTTACCCATGATTAGGCATTTTTGTAAATGTAAAAGTATATAATGTAGAAAAAGGGAATGGGGATGGGAGGAAGTAGCTATGTGCATGAGGCAAGTAGTTTTGGGTTCCTTAGTGCAACAGACTGTGTATGTAAGGCTTTGTGCATAATAGAGGAGTTGGCTTTGTGCCTTGACCCGGTTTTGGGAAGGTGTATCTAGGTACTTAGTGCACATATCACGTGTCTGGTGTGAAGCTTGGCTCTGTGGCTTAGTGCATAGGAGAGGATGGATGTAAGATATTGAAGCCTAATAAAGACAAAGAAGTTGTTGGTGGATGTAGACCCACACTAGGGTGAACCACGTATATCTCGTGTTGATGGTTTGATTTGTGCTATAGTGTTTATATTGTGAATATGCTTAGTGCATTGAATGTTATGAATGATAGATAGATATATGGATGTTTAATTCTTTGTATATGTTGAATATGTCATATATGACTTATGATGCTAAGTGTGAAGTGTATTTTTTCATTATTACTGCGTCGATATGCACTTAGGGTTTGATCTGCGATGTGAATAAATCTAATGAATTAATATAAGTTGTTCCTAAATACCCTACGAAGTGTTGTAATCACATATTTTTGTCCCAACTTGGTTACATACACCTGAGTCCTGTAACCCCCCTGCCTCTACCTCAGGTGAGACTTCACCTGCTTCGCAGGTGTTACTGAAAGGGACGGTAGTTAGGATTTTGTTGGTGCGTTGTCGAAGCATTAAACCCTGGGTCTACCCCTATGCCAACAAATGGTTCGATTGTCGAGACCTGAAACTATGATTGTTGGGAACTGAAGTAAATAAAAGAGAAGCTTTGTTCGTAGATCTACTATTGTAGTGCGCAGTACTCTACTTGACTTGTGAAGCTCTGTGCTAAGAAAGAAACCCGATATGAAGAAAAGAGGTAAGATCTTGAAAGAGGTGAAGCTTTGTGCTATGATAGAATAAGATAAGTGAAATTTTTTGTTTCAGAAGCATGAATCTAGGTATGTTTGATAGATTTTTTCCTAGTCTGAAAGCTAGAATACAGTTAGAAGAAAGAGTTGATCTAAGTAAGGCTAATAGAAATGAAGAAATATATGTTATTCCTATGCATAGAAAGAATTTTTGGACTAATAATTGGATGTAGGAACCTAGAAAGAATTTTTGCAGATTACAAGCTCAGCACTGTGATCCTAGTGCACAGTATAGGAGAGCTTGGGGAACTTACAAGAGGAAGAGAGGATTGACACTATGTTATAAGTGCATAGGACTAGGACATCTTGTTAAGGAATGCCCTGGTATAGGTCCTATTTGTCTTTGTTGTAAAATTGTTGGTCATGAGGTTGAGGATTTCCCAAGGATTATTGTTAAAGTTGAAAGAATGAACATGAGTCAAGAGAATAAGATCATGTTAAAGAATCATCAAGAGAAAGAATCAAATAAATCTCAAACTATGTTAGTACAGTTAAAATAAGCAATGAATGATCACAAAGATGTCAATTTACCAGAGATCTTGAATTAAAATTGGTGCATAAGTACAAAAATAGGAGACCTCGACATAGACTGTGTCTTGGATGAGGAAACACAAGTGAATGTTATGACAGAAAGCACTTGGGAAAGTTTGGGAAAACCTACTATGATACCTTCATTGGGAAGAATAGGCTTGTTTAAAGGAAAGATGATAACCCTATGTGGAAGAGTTGTTAATGTACCTGTTATCATCCATGGAACATTGACTCAAGAAGAATTTGAAGTTATTAGGTTTTTTGAGAACAATGCCCCTTTCCCCCTCTTTCTAGGTAAGACTTGGATCGAGAAAGATCAGATCAGAAGGGAATCAGAGGAAGAAGCTACAGAAAATAAAAAGAAAGAACTAAGGGATATCATAGCTAGAAAAATAGATCAACTAATAGAAGAACGAGAAGTTGAGTCAAAACAAAAGAAGGCAAGAGAATTAGTTGTCGAGGTTGAAAGAACGCAAGAAGGTTTGAAGGACCTATCCATGCGAGAAGAAAGTAAATCCACCCAAGAAATAGTAAGAGAAGGGATATTAACTTCAAACCCTTTGATAACAGAGCAGCAGTGCAAAGTCACTTCGCTAGGAGAAGATAAGAATAAGAATGGAAAGAGAAATCCAAAAACAGTTAGAGAGACTCAAATCATAGGAAAGAAGGCAAGGGAGCTTGGTAATAAGAAGGATAAGTTGGAAAATCTACAAGAAGTTACAGAGAATGGATGGAAGATTTCACAAATTGGAACTTCATAGGAGGTAGGCTTGCAGGCTCTGAACCTCTCCGGAATAGCAGAACCACGCACAAGGGGACTTCGCCCTGGTGAAGCTATATGACCATTGGAGGCACCCCGGTTGTTAGAACGACGCTCCATAATGGCTAGGAAGCACATTTATGGGCGAAGAGACTACGTTTGGGATAATCCCGCCCGTTTGAAGAATCTGTTACGACGCTTTCTTATTTAACCCGTGATCACCGTGCCAGGACCACTTTTTGCCTCTTGTGATTATCTGAGAACTGATTGTGTGTCGAACTGAGATTTCAAAACCTAGATCTCGCCATCTTTTGTTTACCTCGCTACCCGTTCACCTACCCCGAATTATTTGTTAACAGTGAGAATGTTGGCCAAGCACACTGAGCTAGAGAATTCTGTTGAAGAAGTTATGAAGAATTTTATGGATGATAAAGTTGTGTCTGAGGGAGTACAAGCATCGTCGACCAGGGGACTGCAAGCTTCTCCTTCGACTGGACGTCGCTCGAAACCTATCAACCCTGCGACTGAGAAGTAAAGTAATCACTGCGACGATCTGGCTAATGCAAAGTAGATCCCATCGGTCTTACCATATTATATCCCTCCTTTGACTGGCATGGTTAACCACGACAACATTCCATGGGACTTCGAGTACACTTTGATCACCGCGTACATCCTGAAGGGAATACGTGTAGTTGGAACCCAGCTAGGACATATCCCTGCAATGAAGAACAATGACTTTAACCTTGGAGACAAAAATAACTATGCAATGCTCGTTCCCCATAGATATTTGATGAAGACGACTAGGAAGAAGCCTCTCATAGTCTCCCAACCTTGGATTAAGGAGCTCGTGCAGTCCACGATACTGAACGTAATGAAGATCCCTCATTTTGGTCGACATCAGAAGGTTAATGCTTGCATTAAAATCCTCTTATCGTGCTATCATGGAGGATATATGTAGCTCAACGGGAGAATTACTATGGATCCAGTGTTGATCCACCTAATCAAAGGACTGAGCATGCAGGGACCCAACACTCAACAGTTCTATCCAGGGAATACCTCATATCTCTCCCTGGAATAGTGCATTAAGGAGGCATATGAAAAAGTTGAGAAGGGAAAGCTAGGCTAAAAGGTAGCCTCCATCCAATATGGCACAGTGTGCCTAGATTGCCAACTCATAACTAGCAATCTTGTCAGAAAGAACCGCCCCATGCAGTTCATCGGGTTCGTGGTGTACCTCTCAAGCAAATGCGTGGAGGGGATGCAGATGAATTGGGAGATCTACCTCGTCAACAAGCTCAAGAAATATTGTCGTGAAGTGCAGGATCAGGGATACGAGTTCCATTTCAACTGGTTACTTTTGTTCATGGCATTTGTCACTTGGCAAATTCCAGAGGGAGAAACTTTTCTAGAAATTAAACCATCAGAGCCACTGGCAGCTAGATTTTCTACCTTATGGTATACGAATGATATGTCGAATCAATGGCAGTCGAACACAGTTTTCCACTCCTACTATCAGCAACTAAAGGTTTCCATAGAATCATTCCCATGTATGACACCACGCACATTACACCAATACATACCACTAGCTAAGTTTCGCATAGATCCATACTTTATTTATGTCATTGCACGCAGAGATGAGAGTAAGGAATAATTACAGTCCTATTGTAAGATGACTGACAAAGACATGGAACAGATCACGAAGGAGTGGTTGGTGGAGTTCCTAGTACCATTTGATGATGCATAACTCTCTAACCCTGACATCATCGGAAGCCCTTTGGTCATCCAGTTTGAGCATGCAGGACAAACAAGCGCAAAGAAGAAGAAGAAAAAGGAGGAAGTTTAGAACATAGAGACTGATGAGGAGGATAGTTCCTCGGAAGAAAGTAGACCTGGCTCACCTGTGGGGGGAGGAGGAGATGAATTAAATCAAGAAGGAGGATGGGAAGAAGGAGAAAAACAAGGATAAGGGGAAGTTACACCGCCGAAGGATCCCCCTGCCGAGGCAGAAACATCAAAGAAGAGGAAGGTTTCTCCATAGAAACCTTCAGCAAGAAAGAATACCTACACCAATAAACCCCAGCTAGAAGCTACGATTACATAAGATGATATTGGTCTAGTCCATGGAGCGATGGAGGATGTGGCCGAGGACCTCTTATAGAGATATGGAGCAAAGCAGTAAGATCTGTATGAGAAGTTCAAGAAGGAGTTGAAGGAGATATAGGAAGCTATCCGCTCGGTCTGTGCAGTATCTACTGCGCCTTCCTCATCAGACACTACAGAGTTGGGGAATGAGCCAACCCAACTTCGAATACTTGCAGATGAAACAGAGGCTCAGCTTCGGTGAGACCAAGAGGAGAAGGAGAAGGTTATAGAAGCCCTGAAGGAAGAAAGAGAGGAAATCTTGGAGCAACTATGAGTTGCGCGGTACTGTGCAACCACTTATGAAAATGAGAGGGGTGAGTTTCAGGCGATTCTCAAGGAAGACAAACCAAAGATATAGAGGGAAAAGGACCAGTTGCTCGCAAAGCAGATCATTGTCAGAGAAGTGGTGGGAAGAGCACTTCGCTCTGTGCCAGGCTTAGCACAGGAGGAACATGAGGAAGTCAAGGTTCAAGTGATGAATCTCGTTGAGGCCATCCAACAACTTCAAGTGAGGATAACAACGTTGGAGATCCAAGAAGTTTCGAGCACTCCGCAAGAAGTACGCGACCAGAGGGAGGAAGCCGCTAAGAGCGCAATGAAAAGGATCAGAGTCCTCATCTCAGAATGCAAGAAACTAAGCAACAAAAGTGTACAAACCTACAAATGCCTCATGAAACACTCGAAACTTAGGAATTTGGAAGCACAGCTACAGGAGGCACAGCAGCATGCACTGACAGTTCAAGCGTAGAATAAGTCACTCACTGCATTCAAGAGAATGAAGAGATCACAAGAACAGTGCATGGACCAACAACAAATTACTATCATATAGGGCAAAGTGATGGAAGTTACACAGAGGCTACAACCAGTGTAGGAGGAATCCTACGTGGTGTTTGAAGAGATCAAAGGACAAGGCTCGCAACTGGACCAAGTAGTTGCGACAGTGGAACAGTGCCTGGAAGGGTCTGTTACGGAGTAGATGATGTAGGAGTTAGCTGAGCAAGAGGCTTAGGAAAAGCAGTGGGTCAAGGAAGCTTGAGCCAAGCTCAAGGCCTTCAAAGCAGCATTGCCCAAATCTGAGTGACTCGGGATGAGTCACAGGTGAGTGTTGGGGGCTTGTTCGCCCTCGACCAAGTTTTGAGTAAACATTGGTTAGGTTTAAACACTTTTTGGACTTCAATGCAGTGATCGAGGAAGGAGCACCCAGGCAGAGCTGAGATCGCAGATCTCACTTATTTTGTGGGCCTTGTGGACCCAGCATGGGGTTCATTAGGGTTTTGTAATGGGTTATGGGATGTCGGCCCATGGGTTTACCCATGATTAGGCCTTTTTGTAAATGTAAAAGTATATCATGTAGAAAAGGGGAATGGGGATGGGAGGAAGTAGCTAAGTGCAAGAGGCAAGTAGTTTTGGGTTGCTTAGTGCAACAGACTGTGTATGTAAGGATTTGTGCGTAATAGAGGAGTCGGCTTTGTGCCTTCACCCAATTTTGGGAAGGTGCATCTAGGTGCTTAGTGCGCAGATCACATGTCTAGTGCGAAGCTTGGCTATGTGGCTTAGTGCACAGGAGCGGATGGATGTAAGAGATTGAAGCCTAATAAAGAATAAGAAGTCATTGGTGGACATAGCCCCACACTAGGGTGAACCACGTATATCTTGTGTTGATGGTTTGCTTTGTGCTATAGTGTTTATACTATGAATATGCTTAGTGCATTGAATGTTATGAACTATAGATAGATCTATGGATGTTTAATGCTTTTTATATGTTGAATATGTTAGATCTGACTTATGATTCTAAGTGAGAAGTGTATTTTGTCATTATTACTGCGTCGATCTTCACTTAGGGTTTGATCTTTGATGTGAATAAAAGTAATGAATTAATATAAGTTGTTCCTAAATACCCTGTAAAGTGTTGTAATCACATATCTGTGTCCCATCTTGGTTACAAACACCTAAGTCCTCTAACCCCCCCTACCTCTACCTCGGGTGAGACTTTTCCTACTTCCCAGGTGTTTCCGAAAGGGTCAGTAGTTAGGGTTTTGTTGGTGCATTGTTGAAGCATTGAACCCTGGGTCTGCCCCTGTGCCAACACCACACAGACTATACCATGATCAAAACAGATCATGTCATAAGTATTACCATCATATTCACACAGGCTATGTCATAGTCACACACACAAACTATTCGATGGTCATGTCATAGTCATGCATCTAGGGTCTCGTCATCTTTTCGGGCTTTATCTCATTACGAGGCTTCAACTCGCCAACTCACATAGAATCTGGCATCTAGTTCATACCAAACTAGTAGCTCACCAACTCACACATAATTTGGCATCTAGTTCATTCAAAACTAGTAACTCGCCAGCTCATACAAAATCTAGCATCTAGTTCATACATAACTAGTAACATCTGTACTAGACTATTTCATTGGAGTAGAAATATCTCAACATACCGGACTATTTCACTAGAGTATCTATGCGTACCAAACTATTTCACTGGAGTAGCAATATCTCAGTGTACCAAACAATTTCACTGTAGTAGCTATGCGTACCAGAATATTTCATTGGAGTAGCTATGTGTACCATACTATTTCATTGGAGTAGCAATATTCTAGACTATTTCATTGGAGTACCTACGTACCAGACTATTTCATTGGATTAGCTATGTGTACCAGACTATTTCACTGGTGTAACAATATACCAGACTATTTCACTGGAGTACCTATGTACCAGACTATTTCACTGGAGTAGCAGACGTCCAACACACAAGGTTGTCCCTCTAGCTATCCCAGAGGCACGCCCTCCCCAAAGGATCTACATGAAGCCTCCAACCACACAAATTGGTTGGGCCTCCTCAGCTAGGAAAAAACGCTCTCTCGAAGGATCTTCATACACATCATCCTGACTGGTGCCATAGTCAGTGCCCGGGAATGACAACATGTTGTCCACACTATACCATGTTTCTATCTAGAAACCCATCTGCAACAAATCATACCCTATCACAAGGGTACTTTTTTCCAGGCCACACCAAGCTTGTTCATAAAGTACTCAAACTTCACCCTTGACAGAGGCTTGGTCAACACATCTTCTATCTGCTCATTTGTAGCGACATACTGGAGCTTCACTACTCCCTTTTGCACCATATCTCTGATATAATGGTACCTGATCTCGATATGCTTGGACTTGTCACGAAACATCGGGTTCTCCAACAACTTCACACAACTCTAGTTATCACACCAGATACAAGTTGCCTCTAACTCAAGATCAAACAATCTTGCAAGCAACTTACAAAGCCACACTGCTTCATTGTTGAAACATGAGATCATAGTTGATCCCAAACTGAAGCAACATCTAGATGTACTCTTCTGTTTTGTGACACTACTGGCTCAAGATGAATTAGTATATACTTGCAGGTTTATCTCACGATCTGATACATATCTAAGTCCATAGTCACTTGTACCTTTCAAGTACCTCATCACATGTTTTCCTGCAATCAAGTGAACATGTCTCGGCACAACCATATATTAACTCAATGTTTTCACTGCAAAACATGTATTTTTATTTGTGTTCATTAAGTACATCAATGAACCAATCATCTATCTTTACATGGTGTCATCCATTGTCATTCATGGAAGACGTCTCTCCTCCCATTTGAATTTGAGGAGGAATACTTTCTAAATGAAAGTCTTTAAGTTGTTGACTCTCTCTGAGATCAGGCTTACTTTGAGTCTCCATGCTCCCTCTGAAGCTTGACTCCCTCTGAGTCTATATAATCTTCCAAGCCATCTTCTCCCTCTATGTGTGATAATTTCCTTTGAATTCTCATATGAATGGTCCTGGGGAAGCTACTCCTCCCTACTAGATCGTGAGGGATGACTCCCTCTGAACTCTAGCTACTTCTGAGCTAGTACTTGGTGGGGTAGCCTACCTCACCACTGGTGGAGACATATACTACTCATGATATGGCTTATCCATGCTATATATCTTTGCATCCTACAAAGTGTCACGAGACCATGTTGGTCTCTTCCTAGTTATTGCAATGATTATGGGTAGGCCCATCTGGCTCTACTAACTCTTCCTGATGATCTGAAGGGTGATCAATTGTACTAGAAGGATCTGTTTGGTCATCTTTGGAGGCTTCTGATCCTTACAATAAATATTCATATGAGATACTTTGTATCTAGAAAAAGTACCCTTCTTTCCATAAGGTTTTAACTTCGTCATCTTTTTCTTCGGTACAAGGATGTATACGGTCATGTATACAACTTCTTATATGGATAGTCTACTCCATGTCTCAAACTAGAGACCATCTAATATTTTTCCTCTTGCAACCATCACTATATCTCCCCTTAGATTTATCACCCGTGACTTTCCCGAAACAACAAGGGAAAACAATAGACAAGAATAATACTCTTATAATAATAATAAGAACAATAACGAGAACAATCGTCACAGTAGCTCCTTCTCAGAGCTATCACTTGTGACCTACCTAGAGGAAAAACAAGAAATGTCTCCTAGAGGATATTTTATCTCATCTTGCAACAAATACAATAATCATTTATATCAATAGTACTCACATGCTACCAAGTATTCTTTGTATCTAGCAGTAATAGGACCTTTCAAAGATTGTTGTCACAACTATAGTGTTTACTTGTAATGTAGCAATTATCAAACTTGATATGTGCAAATTGGAGACTTATCAATTCAATTAAACATGGAACTTGGAGTCTTATCTTCAAGAATGAGTGATGTTGCTTTTTTTCTGAGTCTCCTTCACTCGAGACGACAAGTATTCTCTCCAACTTGTCCCTTGTACTAAGACAATATGCTTTCTTGACATAAATCTGAGTTAGAGAATATTATGCAATTAAACTCTAAAATCTCAATCTTAATCAATCTAAACTTTGACTAAGGTCATCTTACAATTTTAACTTTGATCAGAAATAATCATAACTGTAATAGATCAAAATGCAACCTAGATGTTCATAAGATCACAATAATTCCATAACAACTAGAGGCATATCAAAACAATCAAACCTAAAGTGTGTTGTTCCTCTTAATGTGTTGGATCTAAGATCCATATGGATCTACAATTGTTGCTTGGAAAAAACATCCCTTCTCCTGCAAATACCCTTAAGATAATGATACAATTTAAACACATACAAGTACATACCTTTGGTAGGAGTGACAAACAATGACAAGCAACAATGAATCCTAAAACTTCAAAGTGCTCCAACTTGCAATATGAAGGTAGTTGGAGATGTGATAGGGTAAGGCACACTAGGAAAACCAAAAATTAGGCCCAACTCTTCACTGAAAGTACCCAATGAATTTGGGTTAGGGTTTGTTGTTTTGGACCATAGGAACCACAATTGGTACTGCAATTGGTGTTTCAACTAGCACTACAACCAGTGTTGCAACTGGCACTACAGTTGGTGTTGCAACTGGCACTACAAATGGTGTTGTAATTGGCACTGCAACTGGAATGAAGCAACTGAAGCAACTGGCACGAAGCAATTGTAGCTAGTACTACAACTGCAACTAACACTACAGACCTAGGGTTTTATGAGGAAACCCTAATTTTTAATTTCATAATTTTGCAGTTCAGATCTGGGGGAAAGATTCTCCCTACTTATACGACCTTCTTTATGGGTTTAGTAAGTGCTCAACGAGCTTGAAAATGAGGGAAAATGAGGATCTTCCTTTTAGCGGTTAGACTGTTATGAAGGAAACTAGCTCTAATAGCATGTTAAAATTTTGGTATGCTTGTTTAACCATAGACAATGTCAAATCATTGTCACCCAACCATAGGCATTCACATACGCCACCCCCGAGCACAATAACCTTTTCTTAGATATAATGATTCTGGCAAGTCCACACTAGACCCAATAGATAAAACCTAACCAGAAACACCACTGATACAGTAGCAACATAATACCAATAAAGCATACCTTTACCAAGAGAAGCACACAAGAAGAAGATACCAAAAATACTTGCGCCCTAGCTTCCATTGTTGCTCCTTAGACTTGTGCCCTAGCTATTGTTGTTGCACCTCCTTAGACTTGTGCATTGTTTCTAAGTATGTGAGAGAGTGTGTAAATGAGCTAAGGCATCGCCTTATTTATACTTATTATGCCAGTGAACTTTTCCCACAGGGCCGACCTACCTTTTCTGGCAAATATAATTTACTTTGACTTTTTCTGCTAGGGTTGAGTTCTCTTTTTGGGGTTTTCTATTTCTTTATTATTATTCTCCTTGGGTTGACTTCTCTTATAGGGTTTTCACACATCTATTTAACAGTTCTCTTACTTCCATAATATTATATTCTAAGTACAAAGGTTACACTTGGATTTTAATACCTCACAGAGCTACCAAAACATCAATAATGTGGTGGTCAGAGCCGTACAATAAAAACAAAATTAATGGATTCTTTGGAAGTTACTTATGAAAATTTCTACAATGGAATAGAGGGTAGCAAAGAAAGTGGGGAGGAGAATACCTCATAGTCCAAGTTCTTTATCTACCAACTGTTGTAAGTCTACAATTAGTTTAGAGAGGGTAGGAATGAGATATTTAGAGCACTCCAAGCCCCTGCACAAAAAAAACAACACATACCTTACACAGATCATGTCATCATATGTAAAGCCCTCGAGTTTATATTTTTTTATAAAAAAGCATTTTCAAATGTTAGTACTATGTAATGACCCTAATGGGGCTATAAATGGATTAAATGTAGATGTAATAGTGCATCATCCTAGTAGTGGGGCCACATGGGAAATGACCAACAATATGTATATATAGAGGTCATGTTACCCCATTGACCATAATCCTCATTCATTATCATCAAATTAATTGTATATCAACTTATGGAATGGAGGGTAGCAAAGAAAGTGGGGAGGAGAATACCTCATAGTCCAAGTTCTTTATCTACCAACTCTTGTAAGTCTACAACTAGATGACAGAGGGTAGCAATGAGATATCTAGAGCACTCCAAGCCCCTGCATAAAAAAACAGCACATACCTTACACGGATCATGTCATCACATGTAAAGCCTTGAGTATATATTTTTTATGACAAAGCATTTTCAAATGTTAGTACTATGTAATGACCCTAATGGGGCTATATATGGATTAAATGTGGATGTAATAGTGCATCGGCCTAGTAGTGGGGTCACATGGGAAATGACCAAGAATATGTATATATAGAGGTCATGTTGCCCCACTAACCATAATCCTCATTCATTATCATCAAATTAATTATATATCGACTTATTATTATTGCTTTCTATCCCTCTTTGTCTAAAATATATTCATCAAGGAGACCCATTTGAATGATCATCTCATATTGTGCATTTGATATATAATAGGAGGTTCCCCTTCAAAGATGCTTCTTATTCATTCACTCTTTCACTTGATTTAGGCATATCATTATTGAATTTGGTATTCTTAATGTTTATCCGGCTATTTGTTATCAAAGTGAATGATCATTGGTTTGGATCCTTCAAACAAGTTACCTTCATTTTCATTGTGTGGAAATTTCAAGGTTGTTAGAGGAGATATCAAAGTACATTAGCTAAAAAATTTAGAATCTAGTTCACTATACTTTTCGAATTATAGGTTGTACAAGTTAGAGTTTTGTGTAGTCCTCAAACTAGGCTTAAACATGTGGTTTTAGTAAAATAGTCATATCTAAATATTTAGAGCTCCAAATTGAGTACCATTAGTGGCATTGGATAGAGGGTATACTAAGGTGTTTCCAATCCAAACTCTAAACATGTTAGGGAAATACTCGCAAAGTTGCAGTCCATACAAGTTTGCTCTCCTAAAATAAAGTAAAAATAATAGGTTTTGGCAATTCCACCATAACTTTAACTTTGAAGGTCCAAATTGCATGATGGAAAACAAAAAATAACATATCATAGTACATCCTATAAAAATTTGACGAACAAATAATTGGAATTAACAAAGTTGTAATAGGTTCAAGGTTGACTAACAAAATTAACCTCAAATGAAAAGTTATAACTCAATACCCACTTTTAGATTTTTTTCTCTCTATTTTACAACAATTAATCTAATGTGTAAATTTAATACATACATAAATATTTCTTTTGGTATCAAGCCGAAGTAAAATTTATACAGAGAACATCATGTAATGTAAAACTGTACACATATTAATGTATGTTGTGAAGATCTTAGTGGGAGCCCAAGGCTATGATTGTATGTTGTTGTATGTTGTGAAGATCTTAGTGGGAGCCCAAGGCTATGGCCTCTAAACAAATTTAATTATATTTAATTGTTTTACTTAGAATATATTACATTAAATGTTTGTACATAAATTTGCAATTACATAATCATGATTTAATCAATGAAAAACAAATTGATATTAAATGAATATGTATACAAATGACATGAAATAAAAGAAACGTGGTTGTGAATTGACAGGTGGTGATTGAAATGGGAGAGAAGATAAACACATGTCACTTACCTAACACCTTCCTCATGATTTTCCCTTACTTTGGGCCTCGATATAAATTGATAACTTACTTTTTATGCATACATGTACAAGTGTCACCTTTTGGTAGTATGCAAGAGTTATTTCAATTTTTTCCATTATCTATGTTTATCATGCTCTATGATCTGAGGCTAATATGGTGTTATTTGGATCCATGAACGAGGTTTGGGTATCATGGATAAAAAAGATTTACATGCAAATTTTATGGTGTTATTTGGATCCAGGAACGAGGTTTGGGTATCATGGATAAAAAAGTTTTGCATGCAAATTTTATGGTTTCCCATTGCATATTGATGGGAGTATCATTATTTTTATTTTTATCAGTACAAAACTTTGGTTTAAAGTTGGAATTCTTAATAGATGCTTATGATGGGATCTGGGAGACCATTTAGAAGTGTTTGAATATAGTTAATTTAGAAGTGTTTGAATATAGTTATTTTTATGTTGTTATGATGAGTAGCTATATATATTATAATTCTTTAAATTAACTTTTAAACATATCATAAGTATGTTGTAATGTATAATTTGTTGTAATGTATAATTTGGGAAATTCAATTATATTAAAATTGCTCAATAATATGTAATAGGAAATTGTTTGAGGCAAATAAAAATACTTTATTGTAGTGAGGAGGTCAAACATGTGACACTTTGTGAATTCAAGTTGTTAAAAATCATATTCACAAAGATTATCATTTTTCTTGCCAAGACACTTAAATTAGTTAATTAGGGTTTTTTTTCTCAAACTTTCATTCTTTCATAAATCCTTGATGGTAGCCATGCAAATATACAAATAAGAAAGTGGAAAACAAGGCAATTAAAGGTCTATATAAAAAATCCACAAAACCAAACTAGCAATTTTTCAAAGAGCTATAATTCAAATAGAGGCAAAAGGTCTCAATTGGAAGAAGAAAATTGGACAACCTTGAATTTTACAACCTTCAACATAGAGAGAAAATTTGTATATGTGTCAATTATCTACTAATACCCTTGTATGATTCAACATTAGTTGTTTTTGGTGTAACTACAAATCTTGGACTTTGTTATGCAATCTTTATTTGATCTTGAGAACACACACACACACACACACATTTTGTAAATCAATTACACGCACAAAGTATTTTGGAGTAATGTCACTTGATATTGTGTCTAATTATCCTTAGTGTGCCCTTGATTTAGTAAGTTTTATTTGCATCCCCTTTTGGAGTCTCTTTGATTAATGTACAAGACTCTATAAGTCCTTATAGGCTCCATACTTATCTTAGTCCACCCGTTTTCCGTTAGTTTGGGTATTTCTATGCATACAGACCTTAATCAAACTTGATCTCTAGTTGGCCTTGGATTCCTCCTGCTTTTGGACTCTTAAAGCACAAGCATCCTATATCATGCTTCTTTCTTGTTGTTACATGGTGCAAAGAAGTATTTGTAGTGGCATTGTGTGTTCATGTGTGGGGTAAAGTTTATTTATCATGTCAATTATAAATAAATTACTTCTTTAGATCATTATATCACCAAATCACATCATAATTTCAAATTCAAGGCCTCACTCTACCCTTTAATACTACTTTTGAATACTATTCATTGGGTTGTTGTGTAACACACTCGACTCCTTAATACTCTTTTAAGGGGTGGGGCATCATAAATTCCATTTTTTTCTTAACTAACTCATCTTGAATCATTTCTCTGGGATGATTCATTCTCTTCTACTTGCCTGACTGCTACCGGATTCTAAACCAACCCTTGGTTTATATCTTATGGATTCCCGAAGTTATTTGAGCGTTCAATGGTTGAGGGCCACGTGATGCCCCCATGGCTTCATCTCTTAGTATCATCTCTTGGTTCCTACCTTCCGTAAGGGAGGTCCATCCATAAACCAATCCAATGACTGGCTTAACCCTCGTCTGACATGCAGGCGCTAGTGTGGAATTTGGAGTTCGACACTTCAGCGTTGAACGTCTCCTTACTATCTACGCACGAGACCTACCGAAGTCCCAAACTTTCGAAGTCCCGTAATTTTTCCACGTGGTTCGGGCCTTCAGACATTTTTGGTCTCTCTACAATGCTACATCCCAAATCCTTCAGAGTCCCGAAGTCCCGGTCTCCTAGAGTCCTGGTCACTTCACCAACCACGTTAGCTAGGTGGACACATACCGAGAACTGACACATAGGAGGGGTCAGGGTGACACGTGTTATGTTGCAATGGGCCTATAGGGTATGTGATACACATGAATCCAGGTGACACGTGACATGTCAAGCTGGGGTCCATGTCACCCTAGGTGACGTCACTACAACACGTCACCCTGGACTGACAACCTTCTAACATTCCTCGGATATCACGGTCGAGATTTGGCCACGTAGATTTATAGATATATGACTCTTGTTACCTCAAGGATTCAATGTTTAGGAGTTTTGCAATGCAAACTCCTCATTTCTCCTGAAGTGCCCAATCTCTAAACTAAAGGAGCTAGAGCCACGCATCCTCGGTATATCGATGGCTGGGAAAGAACTCAAAGGATCCCTTGATCTATGGTTCTGGGTTCTTTGCGGCTTCGGCCTTCGTGGTTTTGGATCCCGGTTTAGTTGGTAAGATAAGTTCACCTAACCACCTGGGGCCCAACATTGGTCAACCTTACGAGTAACCCTAACTCTCGATCGCATTCAGACCCTTTATGACTATGAGGGCCGACAATACTCCAAAGTCCCAGACTTCCAAAGCTCCAAAGCCAAAAGGACTTAGCTCCCTTAAGCTTGGCCTAAGGTTCCTAGGTGTTGGTCATAGGGGTTCTCTCGAACAGATCTCGTTCGTTCATCTTCCAGACGAAAGGGTCTTCTCTTTTGATAATTAAATATCATTATCCTTCCTGAGCTTCATCAATGATATTGTTAAGGGTTTGGAAATGATATCTTGGTCACACAACAAGGAGTCTTAAGGGGATAGTCTCATTAGATATACAAGGCCAGATTGATGCAATACTTTCTATCTCGGTCATCCTACAAGTTTATGTCCCAAGGCACCTTGAAGGCTAAGTTGGGGCACATAGACAATTAATCAGAAGCATAAGTTCACAAGAATACAAATGCATACACAAAACTTAGCCATTATAATACATAAACCATTTATAGATATATAAATACATGGATGCATCCATTATTCCCAATTCAAAGCACAAATCATGAAAACACTTATCAAAACCATAAGACGTGATGTGACTGTTGAAAGGGGTGTTCGTTTCCACCCAACCATCGACTCAATCACTCCTAACAGATTTACCACTAGACACCCCTGAGCTAGACCACGATGCTCTAAGATATAATCCTTTCTTCCGACTCAGCGACAGTAGGGACGGAGGTTACTCTCCTCCTCCTGCAAGATATTGGCAACGGTTTTCACTATACCAAGCAAGGAGGATGGCCTAAGTACTTCCTCGGTCACACAACAACCTTGTTTATCAGCTTGTATCATAACCCTACTAGCCATTTCCTACGACCAGAACACGCTTATTTCTTAGTTCTTCCTTGAACCCGAGAGCTTAGTCTCTCATCTCTACACTCTTTGCAGGTCTTCATCTGCCCACCACACCTTCCTTTCTTGCCTTCCTCAACAAGATTGTGTGTGGCTCGACTTCCCAGTCTGTGATCAGTTCTGAAATCCTTATAGATAGGTGCTCTTCCCCATCCCCTCATTAACTCTTAAGGAGATATTCCCACCTACCAACCTGATTGTAATTCATTCCTAGGTCAAAGGATTGTTATGAACCTGAGCAATTAAATCCAGTAAGGTATTGGTGTGGTGGCGGTTAACGCAACCACACCTGGTCCCCTTCACCATCTCTTTCATAGCATTTGTGGTCTTTCTTATCACACAACCCTTCCATCAGTCATGCAACACTTATCCATTTCTAGTACATAACAGAATTTACATTCATCGACCTTTTATACAAAGGTCCATCAAATCAAACATTCACACATATTGAGTTTTCCATAGTCTCTTGGCCAATATAGTTATATTTACAAATTGGGG
>JZKD02S2358435.1:0-13448 GCA_000966675.3 Picea glauca
ATGTAAATGCTTTTACAACATAAATTCTTGTTTTAACTTATCATCTTTCAAAAAATACACAGTTACAAAATCTTGTTCTTTGCTTCATAAATATATTATCTGATAGAAATTCTTTGAAATCTCTCTATTTTTTTTCTTGTACCCACTACATAGTATATCCCATCTTCTTCCATCTGCATTGCTTGCTTTGATAGTTGATCTGCTTCCTCATTGTATTCTCTATATATATGTTGTGCTTTTAGATGATGGAACTTCCGACTTAACACTCGAATTTTTGTGATCCAAGGCTGGAGAGTAACCACCTGTCAATAATAGTCTTCGAGTCACCAACCAATTGTAATCTTTTTACCTTTTTCAAACAAGAAAAATATAGGATACACCACAGGGCTAACAGTCCACCCCTGGTATTTGTTCCCCTGCCACAATTCATATTAATGTTAAATGTACCCAAATTTGAGAATTTTAATATAGCACCAGCCCCACCCCCACATTTATGGCCCTTACATTATGATGTACCATCGAAAAACCAACTTCCATGTTCCAGTCTAACAAGGGAGGTCTACCGATCCTGACAGGTTATACAGTTTGTCTATATTTGATTTGGCCCAAGTCCTGTAAAATTATGTTGCAGACCTTGACCAAAGAAGGTGTAAGATCCTCAAAAATAACCACATGCATGTGCTTCCATATCTCCCAACAAATATAGCATGGAATTTCTTTATGATATTCCATATTTCTGGTCCAGAACTGAAAACACTCAATAATTTGTCCTCCCTCCCAACATCTATCAAGTTTTAGTTCCTTTAATATTAAGGACCAAATATCTCTGGAAAATTGGCACTCAACAAATAAATGATTCATTGTTTCCTTTCTCTCCCCACATAGGACACATCTGCTAATCCTCTTTTTGCCAAATTTTCCCAAGGGAGAATTTTTTGTTCAAACATCAGCCAGTAGAATAATTTAACTTTTAAAGGAATTTGCCACTTCAAAAGTTCTGTGTACTAGAACTTTTGTCTTCCCTCCATATCCTCCCACATTTGAACTTCATATGCTTATTTTTCATTAGCAACTCCTCCTTTGGTATTCTATGACCACACTAAAGAATCCTTGTCAGTATTTAAATAAAAAACCGATCCTACTAGACCTTTAACATAAGTTTCCTTTTCTTCTTTTATTCCTCCCTCCTATCCAAGAGTCTATGCCTTTTTACAACTTAAAGAATTTGTATTCTCAAAATCCATTATCCCTGCTTGTGCCAGAAAATTAATTCCTTGAATCTGAAGATTACTAATTAATTCTTTGATAGTTTGTAATAGGATTGTGACCCAATCATTGGATCTACTCCAATTATAATATCCCATCCATTTCCAGTATTCCAAACCATCTAATCAGTGATGATGGATAAAGACAATGTTAGAGGTCTTCAACAATTTGACATACCAGTGATGTTTTTCCTGCCTTCCCTGAACCATTCAACTACAGTTTTATTTTTCAGATATTTTTTAATGGTCACTTCATGCCATAGTACAGGAACCATTAGCAACCTCCACAAACTTTTTGTTACCAAGGATTTTCCAAATGAGTAAATATTCTTTATACTCCACCCTCCTGTCTTTTTTGGTTTAGCAATTCTCTTCCAATTTATCAAATGCATACCCTTTTTTTATTTTTTCCCAGATTAAAAGAAACTAAACATCCTTCTTCTAATTTTATCTAGTATGCCTTTCAGAATCTTAGACAAAGAGAGCCAGTATACAACTATGCTCTCTATCACTGATTTAACCAAAGTGACCCTTCCCCCTAAAGTAATCCATCTATGACTCAAATTCGAGATTCTTTTTCGAATGTTTTCTCAAGCCAACTCTAATCTGCCACTGTATAGCAGTTTGGTTTCATGAAGAAACCTAGGTACTTAAATTGAGCATCTAAAGGTTTGATTTCAAAGGGAAGTATCTCTTTCAAAATAGAGTGATCCTCTTCTACCCACCCTCCTTCCAGAAATAATGATTTATGTGGATTAAACTCCATCCTCGTCACTTTACAAAAAATATCAAGTACATCCTTATACATTTTCCATTTTGTAAGGGTTTCGTTCCCAAATAAAAGAATATCATCCACAAATAGTAAGTGTGTTATTATTATACCTTTTTCCACTAAAACCCCTTCAATTTTATTTTCTGCAACCATCTTTTGTATTGATCTACTCAATCCTTCAACAATAAGTAGGAAAATTAATCCATATAATGGGTATCCTTGTCTCAGTCCTCTTGTACTATTAACAAATCTGGAAGGATTACCATTAATTAATACATCAAAATTAACAGTCAAAACACACTCCATAATCCAAT
The DNA here is from genome assembly GCA_000966675.3 of Picea glauca. Classification (NCBI taxonomy): domain Eukaryota; kingdom Viridiplantae; phylum Streptophyta; class Pinopsida; order Pinales; family Pinaceae; genus Picea; species Picea glauca. Next base: position 2,352 of record JZKD02S2358435.1, read on the forward strand.
ATGTTGCCTCTAGACTCAATCCAACCTGAAGTAAGACTAACCTTAAGTAATTCCAATCCACCCTGTCATATGCCTTCATCATATCCAATTTAAGAACCATAGATTTTCTATTTTTTACCTTTATATTGTGTAAAGCTTCTTGTGCCACCCCAATAGCATTTGTTATTTTTCTACCCTCCAGAAAGCCAAATTGTTCCTTTGATATACCTATTGAAAGTGAAGCTTTAATCCTTGTTGCAATAATTTTTGTGATAATCGTGTACGCCAAATTATAGAGTGAAATGGATCTAAACCCCTCAAAATATTTTGGCTTATCTCTTTTAGGAATAAGGGCTATAAAGTTTTCATTTAGTGCTCCTGAGACCCTACATTTCCTTCTATACTCTTCAACCGCCTCCAATAGTTCTTTTCCAAAAAGATAAAAAAATGACAGGAAAAATTCTACAATCTAGCCATCTGGCCCACGACTTTTTGAAGCAGTAAAGCCTTTAAGAGTAGACAATAATTCAGGTAAAGTAATAGGATCAACTATCTTTTGACCCTCTTCCTTAGAAAAAATCCTAGGATAAGCATTAATGACTGCCAGTTGATTGGAGATAGCAAGATTTTCTTGAGACTTAAAGAGGTTCTGAAAATACCCCAAGGCTTCATTTTGTAGACCCTATTGACTAGTAACACTTGTTCCATCCTCCTTAGTAATTTCCCATATAGCTTTGACATGTTTTCTATCATTTTCATATGCATGGAAAAACTTAGTATTCATGTCTCCCGATGCAATCCAATTTATTCTACTTTTTCGTCTCTAGGTTTCCTCCTCCTGGGATAAGAGGAATAGTTTTCTATTTTCTTTTTCTAATACCAAAAATTTATCATCCTCATTTTCAAAACCACCGAGATAATCAGAATAAAGAGAGTCTAAATCATATTCAATTTGCAATAATTCCTCCTTTTCCAAGAGTTTTTTCTCTCTTTACCACTTAATAACCCTTGACTTAAGCAGTTTTAATTTTTGTACAAGTGAGTCCATAGTATTTAATATCTCTTTCTCTAAGAGTCGATTCCAATTCAATCATACAAGCTTTACAAAATCTGGTTCCTCCAACCATACAAAATTGAATTTGAATAGATACATTTTCTTTTCCTTATCATTTTCTAAAGGAAGAATCATTGGAAAATGATCATAAATCTTATAATTACTCACCCACGATCTATATATGAATCTAGAAAGAGAAAAATCCTCAGTTATCAGAAATCAATCCAATCTCTTAGTAATGTAATCTTGTTCCCCCATTCCATCTCTCCAGGTAGGGGAGGAGTTTTACAAGCTAAACATCAACCAACCCTTCATCTCGAATCATATGGATAAAGTAGGATTGCAAAGGATTAGATCTAGCATGGGGACCCCATACTTCTCTATTCGAGATGATAAAATTAAGATCGCCTCCCAGAATTAGGTTGTGTTCATTCAGCAACCTATACTTCTTTATTCTATCCCAGAAAACATCTTTTTCACCATAGGGTCCATAGAAATTAACCAGTTTCACTCTTTTGTTTAAATCTTTTACCAAACCTTCCAATAGGATCCGTACAAGAGTCAGAAAAGCATTGAAATCAACTCTTCTCAGATTCCATGCAGGTAAGAGCCCGCTCGAAAAACCTATGAAATCTACCCCACAGAAGTGCCACGACGAAAGAAGTTTAGTAAACATCTCCCTTGCTTTGTGAGGACTAACCATTGTTTCCTATATAACTAGTATATCTGGATTTACCAAAGCAAGGAATATTTTGAGGGATAAAAACTTTGGAGCACACCCTACTCCTCTAACATTTAAGGTTAAAATAATCATTTTTTAACCCTTGTGAGGGCTTTGTGAGATCTAAGCGCCCCTAGACCATAAATAACCATCGAACCTGAAGAACCCAAAGCCTCCCGCTCTTTTCCTAGTTTGCTAGCACTTCTCGTTTTCAGCGGTGAGAAATATTTTTCTAGACCTCCAAAAATTTCCCCTTTCACAACTGTAGGAACTCCCATCTTACTAAACTTTCTGTCTCTTTTCGAAATCTGATCCCCCTGGACCAGAATTGAAGACGTAGGTAAAGGCAATTCTCCTGAAAAAATTGGAAGAGGAGAACGATTAAGTACATCTTTATAGGAGGGTATGAGGATTTCTAAAGAGTCATTAATCTCACATAGCACTGACGGGTCAGTATGTGAGTAATATCCCACTGTTTCAAATCATTCCTCTACATCCCCAATGGTAAATGACTCCATATCTTTATCGATAAGTGGCTCAAAATTTCAAATCGATGGATCTTCGAACTTCCAGATAGTCTGCGCTTCCGTGTCTGCCAAGGTCGATGACTCACTCTTCTATGTAGAAGAGAGTGGGTTGGTCTCTCTAATTCCAAAGAAACAACCCGCGGTATCCCTATCTGAGGCTTCAACTCACTCCTCGCATCCTCCCAAAACCCCTAGGGCTAACAAAGGCTGATAACAACGCAAAATTAAGTTTCCTTATCTACCACAGAAGGTTAATTAACTCGTTCCAAGGCCGTGAGGCCTTCCACCAGTCGTGTATTTTTAACACTTATACCATCGATACCCCTACCCCTCGATCCACAACAAGCGTGGACGTTGACCGCAATGAATGTGTAGTTAAAACAAAATTATCCCTGCCTGATTGAGTAACTCCAATTGCCCTACTCAATACTAGGCCATCCAAGCCCCTTCCCGTGCACACCGAGGAAGAGCCATCTGCTAATACAACTCCTAAATCCACCTTTAGAGAAACCTCCCCAGGTGACCCCCTAGACCCCTCATAAACAACTACGAGAGGGGAGGAATCAATGGTTTCAACGAACGCACCAAGAGCAGTCACATTATCGGATTTCCCTAGCTCAAAATCCCTCAACCAACATATATCGCTAGAATATAATGAGGAAATAAATCTAGGGAACTTTGAGAGCAACTTATAGAGGAGATATTCAGACTCAAAATCCTCTGAGATTAATGGTGTTGTATTTCCGACCCGAACATTTGATTGAGTAGAGCATTGCAACTCCAGATCCAATGAAGCCGCTGAAACTAAACAAAAAGGAAGAGGATTCATCTAAATCCCAGGACATGACCATTTTAGAGGTGCAGTAAGAAAATATAAAGAGTACCCCAAGGTAATCCAAATGTTGTTGATAAACACCACCTTGCCAAGATATTTCTATATCTACAAGTAGGCCTTGTGACAGATCAAATTCCACTAAAAATCGCCCCATCCGCTGGTCCTATCCAGATAAAATTAGCAAATCCACAAACATAAATCTTCCCAGAGAATCCCCAAACGATTTAAAAGCCTCCCTATTCCAAAATGTGAGCGGACAACCCAGTAAAAGGACCCATAAGTGTCATAATTAGAAATGATCCTTCTCAGGATTAAACAAGAGTGTCCAATGCCATAGCATGAGGCTCCCTTGCTTATAAACCCACACCTTGTCCAAGATCACCTCAACATCCTCTGTAGTCGTAAAGTTGAAGCAGAACCATCCTTTAACCAAGATGTAAACCTCAAGTAGTGTATATGTTCTTATGTTCTTTCAATTTCTTTTACTGTAGATTTTATTTTCTGAGGCTGAAAGTAGTGTATATTCCTTAAAGTTTTTTATATTTTAGATTAATTGTTTTTTTCTTGTCTTAGTGGTTATGTTTAGGAGATAGTTGAAACATTGGTTTACTGTATATGTAATTAAATTTTTTTGTCTTAATGATGGTCGCTAGGAAATGGATGAAACATTTTCTCTTTGGGACCCCAGACACATTCAAATATAACTGATTATATCCTAGTTATTACTAGAGTATATATAACTTATACAACGAGGTGTATAGCAGGGTGAATTTTACGGAGTTAATTAGTAAGTCAATTAATTCAATTCTGTCGAATGTTTTTGGGTTAAGTAGTTTGGTATTTTATTTATTATTTTTACAAATTTTAGTATTATAAAATGGATAGTTTACTATTCAAAAATTATATTAATTTACTTAAAATATAAATATTTTAATTTACATTAATTTATTTTAAATATTTTTTTTTTACAATTTAATGAAATTTGAAAAAGAATTGGGAATATTTAAAATATATTTTGTTTACAATTTATTATTTAGTGAAATTTGAAAAAGAATTGGGAATATTGTTATTAAAATATATTATAAACATATTAATTTTTTTTTGTTTGTTAGGTTGTCCGTGACCTGTGGGACTAACCTATGGCTAAGAAACTGCGACTCAGGGGCATCTAAGCCGTCAAAATCACCCAGGGATCGCACCTGGCCTGAGCCACACCAACCCTTAACATAGCTGGATTTTTTGTCCCCGCAGGTTTCGAACCGGTGACTTTAACATCATGAAGTGGATTAACAACACACTCTGTCACCGATTGTCCTACACCTCGGGGAATTATTATAAACATATTATTATCATACACTAAAAATCTACATTTATTAAAAAATTATGAATGACTAATTTTTATTTTTATACGATAATTATTTATTTATTTTAAAAAATATTTTTTTAAATAAAATTTATTAATATAAGAAATAAATATCATATGTTAATGTAAATGCAATTTCATCAAATTTAAGAATTAGAATGAGCATTGTGAATTCTCACCTAATGTTTTCATTCAGAAACTTGATGTCTCATATGTGTAATTTCTATAAAATAAGATACGTTACTATGTCATATAGATGCTCAATATACATTAATATATATAAAGATGTCATGTAGTGTCACAGAATGGCAAGTTTTTAAGTAGGTACTTAATTTGTTTAGTAAGGCGACAAGTTTGTCCTTTAGCCCACATAAGTCTCTTTTTCTAGAAGTAGGGTGGACAGGGGAGGAGCTCTTAATGTTAAAAGAGATTTTCCCATTTGAATTTAAACCAATAGATGTTGGGTTTAAGTATTTGGGGTTCTTCATTAAACCAAATTGCTATACAGTACTAGACTGGAGCTGGCTAGAGAAAAAAATTGAAAAAAGAATCTTGAATTGAAGCCATAGATGGCTTACTTTAGGGGGTAGTGTAACTCTTGTAAAATCAGTACTTGAAAGCATGCATGTATAATGGATGTCAATGGAAAAGATTCCAAAAATCCTTCTCAATAAAATTAGAAGGATGTTTAGTTTTTTATGGACTGAGAAAAAAGTTAAAGAAAGTATACATTTGGTAAACTAGAAAATAATTGCTAAACCAAAGAAGATAGGCAGGTGGGGTATAAAAAACATTTTCTCATTTGGAAAAGCATTGGTATCAAAGAGCTTGTGGATATTCCTTATGGTTCATGGACTCTGGCATGAAGTGGCACACAAGAAGTATTTGAAAAAGAAAACTATTGTTGAGTGGTTTAAGGAAGGTAGGAAAATCTGGGCTAGTATGCCAAACTGTTGGAGAGATTTAACATCCTCTTTACCTATCGTAATTGATTGGATTTCCTGGAATCCATGAAATGGGTGGGACATTACAATAGGAGAAGATCTGATGATTGGGTCACAATCATATTTCAAAATATCAAAGAATTTCATAAGTTTTCTGCAATCAATTGGCAAAAAAGTCTGGAACAAGTAGGGTCATTTAAACTTGAGGATTCAAACACATTAAAATGGAAGAATGCAGAGAGTATTGGACTAGATGGAGTTCAGAAAGAGGAATGGGATAAATATGTAAAATTGTTAGTTGTGTTTGGTTTTGAATTTGTAACATCCTGCTCTTGCGCGCACCTGACGTGACTTGTTCTTTGAGGACACTTGCGTATAAGTGATCCGGTTCATTATATGATTGACTACTTTTCCTATGGATTCTGATGACAATAATGTGGATTATGATGTCATGTTATGTTATTATATATAGACGGGTGCTACTGACTAGTTTCTCTTGAGTTTGTAGGATTCTTGGCATATTGAGGATGTTGATGGCATCGATGGACCGCCTTGGACTCCGGATCGAGTTAGGGAATGGACTGTATATGGTTTGAGTATTTCTGTTATTGCATATGTGACATATTACTGGGTATATTATGATATGGTTTATAGATCATTGACATGTTTTGTTGATGTATGAAGGCTGATGATATCTTGCTAATCACACTCACATTTGGAGTAAAGGGGTCATCCATGACAACCAGAGATACTAAGGGAGAGGTGTGGTGGCAACCCTACCACATCCTACTAGCACTTTTTTCATTACTTGAACTATAGGTTGACAATTACCTAGTTCGAGATATCCATGATGTCATGAGGGCAGACTGAAAAAGTTGCTCATGAAGATTCTAAGGGGCGTGCAATAAGGCAAGGTCCTTATTCCTTAGAGGCCCCTGGTCTCTCATAAGTTTTCCTAGAAGAGTTTTGACTCCAAGGGTTAGACGTCTACCAAAATGAGTCAAAAGGAGAGTGGCACCCTTGGAGCACGTAGTGCGTCTTGTAGGGCACGTCTCATAGATGAAACATGAATAAAAGTGAGTGGTACCCTTGGAGCACGTAGTGCGTCTTGAAGGGAACACCATGATTTTTAAACACATGTGAGTCCATGAACCTATGTTCCTAGAAAAAAATATCTTACGTTGACATGGTCGGCCTTAAAATAATATCAAAACTGGAAAGCGTAATGTTATGCTACCAGATTTTTCTTGACTGATTTTTCTTGTGGGAGTTGGGATACCCAACTCGATTATAGAGTAGTATCTTGACCTTGCGAGGTGAGTTGGCAGCTATCTTATTCTCTGGTTTGTGTGTGTGGCCCCTTGCAGCTCAAAGGGCTCAGGGGGAAGAAGAGTACCCCTAGCATTGGTTGGGAGGTACTGGTGAGGTCTGAATGATTAGAAAGCCAGGAGATGGATGGAGCGCAAGCATGGGACAACAACTTATGATTATTCTCCTTTCAGTTACAGTACACATGTCTAAATTTCGAAATGGCAAATTAGTTTAATTTTGTATGTGGATTTATACTTAAATGGAATGTGGTAATAGTTTTATGGGTCTGTGTGTGTGAATTTATGGGTTCCCTGCCTTTTTCATTTTTTTTCCTGTACCTTTGCCCAACTATAGATAGTGTTCACATCTGAACTTTTCCTTTGTGTTTCCATATCTCTGAGAATGTTTTCCTTTTTCCTCAGCTCTTTGTTTTTTCCATCCATAAACCCTCTACGTTACTGCCTTGCTCACATAAATTTTTGGGGCCTTACGCTTCCCAACCATTTAAAGAGTATGGGATTTTTCAACTGATTGATTGTTGTAAGGATTGCAACTCTGTAATGGATGTATTTCCCAATTTGTTTTTAGAATACAAACCCAGAATTTATTGAGTGTTTATGTTATGTTTATGTTTAAATTCTAAATTTTTGTTTCGAAGTATTTATTTTGTGGAATGATTTGGGGTTGTAAGATTAGCTCGGCCTTCCTGAGAACCTTTGTATTCATTTATTGTCTGTTCCTCAGGATTAACCATTCCTAAGCTATTCATTGCCTGTATTTATAAATTCGAATGTTTTTCTTTCTTCCTAAATTTTTTTTTTTCGGTTCAAGGGTCGGGTTAGATGTCATATCCAGGACTTAATGGAGTTCCAGATTAAGAGGTGCACTAATTTAATGACTAAATGGTCGCATAAAACTCTTGTTTCATGTCTTTGTCCTTAACACCTTGTGCAGAGTTGGGTTGGGCAAAATCTAGTGAGCTATTGACCCTTGCGAGCCCTTTTTCTTTTGAGTTTTAAAATTTGATTTTTGTTTTTTGTTTCTTATGTCCTATACAGTTATGAAGATAAATTCTAACTTAAAAGAAATCTTGTTCATTTCTCAATTAGATGAGAATCTTGATTTTATGTTCATTCTGCTGGTAGGGAGTTTTAGTGTTTATTTTATTAACTGGAATCCTTTTGTGGTGCAAGCTTGAACTCACAGCTTGATATAATTTTAATTTCGCCCTGAACTCATTTCCTTCTTGGGTTTTTATTCCTGGATTCCTTTCCGCGTTTGGCACTTAAAATTGCCCAAAATCATTTCTTTCTTGGCGATTTTATTCCCTTGATTTTTCTCTGAGTATGGCAATTAAATTTTGCCTAGCTTCCTTCATCATAATTTTTCTCAAATTCATGAATAAATTTGCGTTTACCAGGGATAGATCTATGTGTATTTACATAAGTTTTTGGTTCTTAAACCTTCCCAACACAAAATGAATTTATTGTGCATGCAATCATTCCAAGCTGGAGATTTTCCATTTCACTGTTTAAAAACAAATCTTTTGTGTATGCATTCAATTCCCAGTTGAAGTTTCCACTTATGTGTATTAAAACAGATTTACTGTGTATGCAATCGTTGCCAAATTTTATGCTTGTTGGAATCTATTTTGGGTCCCTGCATAAATTATTGAAAGGCCTAAATTAAGTTCATGACAGAGTTTTCAGTTCTGGAACTGACATTTGTTGGCTCACTGTAGGTGTATTGTAATTTGATTTGACTACCTGTAGGGTCTTACGAGAGATATCCACTTGATTGATTACATTTTAAGATTTTGCCGATAATTTCCACAAAAATGAAATTTGGGATTTATGTTTCCCAAACCTTCTGAAGATTCTGAAATTGTTCTTTAGTCTTGTTGTCTTAGTTTTCAACGCTCTAGTTGTGGATTTCCCTTGTTGTATTTTAGAAAACAATTTCAGAATTTAATTGAGCGATTCTATTATGTTTACTTTTATTTTATGATTTTTCAATTTCGAAAATTTATAATTCGACAATGAAGTTGGGGATATAACCATAGTTCGACCTCCTGAGTGTCTTTGAAATCATTCTTGTTCCTTCCCTTAAGGCTTAACCATTCAGAAATTGATTCACTACCTGTAATTTTTAAATTCAAATTTTCAAGAAATTTAGTTCCGTTTCGAGGTCCAAATGGAGAGTCGGATGGATGACTAGATGAAGATTCGAATGGAGGACCGAATGGAGGTTCATATGCAGGACCGTATTAAGGTACGAATTGAGGACTCGATAAATTCTGGACTGAAAGCTAAATCATTTTGCACCGGTTCAGGGGTTGGAATAAATTCCAGAACTCTTCCCTTGGATTCTTAACTCAGAAATGTAGTTTAACATCTAATTATCTATTAATCATTACATCAGATTGGTCATTCTTAACTCATTTAATGAAATTGAGAAAAGTAAATGCACTCTTATTATGGAAGAATAAGTTATGGTCTTCCTTGAATTTCTTTAATGGATATGTATGATGTCGATTTTTTATTTATTGTGTTATGTTGATTTTATTAGTTTTATAAAATGGGTACATGATGAAGGGTAGTATTTTATGTCATTATTTATTATCTTTATGATCCTTAAGTAGCATTATGTTATCTCATATTATCTTGATGTTATTTGATGATTTTCCTATGAGACGTATTGAACAGTTTATGATTCATGTTGTGATGCGTCATTATTAAGGGAATGCATTTGTTATGGGATGTTGTTATTGTGTTAATGCATCGATATATGTATCCTTATTCATTGCAATGTTGTGCCAGATTATGTCGTGAAGGTTTTTTAATGTGTTAATTTTGTTTCATTAATATGTCAGATGATGTGCCAATGATGTCATTATCATTTGTGATGTACATTTCCTAATTGTTGGAAGTAGGCCAAAGTGGAAATAAAAGCTATTTTGGGAAGGAAGGAATGCACGAGGAAAGAAACAACTGGAAGGAAGAGCATCACATGCTCATGTATGGAAGACCTAACGACGCTAGGGTTAGGGTTTTTGCAATACATTGTAATGTCTAGTGAGCCAGAAATATATGAATATAGATACCTAGGTCTAAGGAAGAGGAGACAAGAAAGTGAGAGAGAGAGCTAGGGAGGCGGATATAGAGGGTCTTAAGGAGGAGTCTTGTTTTGATAGCTAGTTGTAATATTTTTCTATATGACCTATTTTTGTAAGATGTTGAGCTAGAGAGGAGTAAGGAGGGTAGATATTGAGGGTTAGATCGCAGGCTGAGGAGCCTGGTGTGATCTAGTCCGCCTCGTAATAGATCTTGACCTGACTAAGAAGAGTTGTAAAGCGCATGACGCTGTAATTTTAGAACTGCCATAATAAAAGAGCTTAAGAGCCAGATCTTTGTGGACGTATCCCATGAGGGGGTGAACCACAATAAAAAATGTGTTATGTTATTGAAAGCATGTGTTTCCTTATTTTATTTAGTATATATTAGTATGTTGAATGAATGAGTTGATTATACTTCCTACATAACCGTGAATGACAGTTTATTGCTTCAATAAGTTAAGTAGAACTCTCAGCGCACATTCCTTAGATATCCACTTAATCCTGGACTGAAAACACCTGAGTATTGCAGTCACCCATTAAGACTATCTTAGGTAAGACTTCACAATGCACTCTGTGCACTGCATTGCCTTCTGGTTTACCAGGAGGGTCGATAGTTTTAGAGGCTTTGTTGGAACCCCAGTAGACATGATCCCTGGTTCAATCAAGTTAAAAGTATAAAATCAGATAAAGTATTAACCAACAAATGGTTTTGTTGTCGTCGGATGGAGAAATATAGATTTGAGTAGATGGGATCTATTGAAAAATTGTAATATTTGCAGAAGGAGGCTCAAGGGAATATTGAATCGAACGATGAGAAGGTTAAAAGAATGAGCCGTTAGAAGGGGACGTTGAGACCACGAAATCCCATGAAAGCAGAGATTAAAAGTTGGATGAAGACAAAGGAGCCGGAGTTTTCACAGAAAGATAACGGAAACCCTAGAGTAACATCGCGCAAATATCTTGAGAAATACGTGTTTAATGATCTACATGAACTCTTTTTCTATGATTTTTCACATTTATTGCAGGAGTGGATATTGAGGTTGAAGGATAACCAAGCAAAAAACCAAATTCGATAGTTAGAGTGGACCTCAGTTCATATTGAGTAGTTACAATAGGTGAAAAACAAATTCACCCATGGGCTCGACAATATTGTAGCAGGCTTTATAACAGAGTTCACAGTAGATACATTGAAGTCGTACAATGTTGCAGAACAAGAGTTTCTATTAAGATACTGCTATATATACATTG
>JZKD02S2358447.1:0-16602 GCA_000966675.3 Picea glauca
CTCCTCTTCAGCAGTTACAGGATTGCTACAATATTAATCTTGATGAGGATGATGACACAAGGGATGTAAACATCTTAGAAACTGAGGGACAAAGAGACATAGAAGGACCAGGAATTGAATTACCCTTTGCTGGATAGCCCAATAAATTAAAGAAGGTTAATATTGGAATACAGAAAACACTTAAATTAGCAAATGTAGGAGACTATTGGGATGATGCTACTATTAGCAAGATCACAGAGCTATTACATGAATATAAGGACTTTTTTCCAACCAAGTTCACATATATGAAGGGCATTAAAGGATCAATGGTATAAATGAAGATCCCTCTGAGACCAGATGCAAGACCGATCAATCAGAGACCTTACAGACTGAATCCCAAATACAAGCAGAAAGTTAAGATTGAATTGGATAGAATGTTGGAAGCAAGAATCATAGAACCTGTTGAAGAATCTGAGTGGATCAGCCCTATGGTGGTCCAAGATAAGAAATCAGGAGAAACCGGAATTTGTGTAGATTTAAGGACACTGAATGATGCATGCCTACATGACCCCTTTCCTAGACCCTTTATTGATGAAGTTCTAGATAATGTAGGAGGACAAGAGGTTTACTCATTCAGAGATGGATTTTTAGGTTATCACTAGATCATAATTGCTAAGGAAGATCAACATAATACCACATTTGCAACATAATGGGGTTCTTTTCAGTACATTGCGATGCCTTTTGTCTTGAAGAATTCACCAACCATATTTTCCAAGGTGGTGGTCGAAGCATTTACGAACTTCTTACGCAAGTTCTTGGAAGCATATTTTGATGATTGGACTGTCTTTAGCCTACTAAAAAATCACATTGAATGTTTGAGATTGATGTTAGATAAGTGAAGGCAATGTCATATTGCCCTGAATTTGAAAAAATGCATTTTATTTTCACCCTTTGGAGGGTTTCTCGGGCACATTGTGTATAATAAGGGGTTGTTGGTGGATCCTTCCAAAATTTCCATCATTGTTGATCTAATTCCTCCTACTTTGGTTAGGCAACTGCACACTGCATTGGGGCACACTGGATACTATAGGAAGTTCATTAAGGGTTATGCACAGATAAAAACACCTACGGAGAAGCTACTAAAGAAAGATAGTAAGTTCCAATGGACAAAAGAATGATAGCAGAGCTTTGAAAGACTAAAGCAGAAAATGGTTAATGCGCCAATCTTGGTTTTTCCATATTGGAATAAGGATTTCAATGTTCATGTCGATGCTTCGTCAATTGCATTAGGAATAGTTTTAGCACAGCCGGGTGCAGGAGACATTGACCACCCTATAGCCTTTTCTAGTAGGAAGATTTCTACAGCTGAAAGGAACTATACTACGACTGAAAGAGAAGGCTTGGCTATGGTCTATGCATTGTAGAAGTTTAGACACTATTTGTTGGGAGGACATTTTAATATGTTCACTGATTACTCTGCATTAAAGTACTTAGTCAACAAGCTAGTGTTGGGGGGAAGAATATGCAGATGGTTACTACTATTCTAAGAGTATGACTTAAAGATTGTGGTCAATCCAGAAAGAATAAATAAAGGGCCTGACCACTTATCCAAGTTAGAACATGGAGAGGAACCTACTAGTCTGGAGGATACACTACCAGATGCATAGTTGTTGGCCATCAGAAAAGTCAATGATCACTTCGTCGAGATAGTTCAGTTCCCATCCACAGGAATGGCACCTCACGAGTACATAGTCATTCAAAAGAAACAGTTGGTAGTTCGCGTTGTTGAATTTCAACTTATAGCTGAATGGTTTTATAATATGGGACCAGATGATATCTTGAGGGGATGCATTATGGAGGAAGAAATACCATTGATTCTTGCAGAAGCACATGAAGGAATCGCAAGAGGACACTATGCAAGGAAAGAAACAATGCAGAAGGTTCTCAGAGTTGGCCTTTGGTGGCCTACTTTACATAAGGATGCTAAGGAATACTACATAGCTTGCGATGCATGTCAAAGAGTATAAAATCCTTCTAGAAGGGATGAGATGCCTTTAGCACCACAATTAACATTACAAGTATTCGAGAAATGGTCCATTGAATTTGTGGGACCTATTAACCCACCAGGAAGGTGCATGGGCACAAGATACATTATCATTGTGACAGAGTATTTGACCAGATGGGTAGAAACAAGAGCAGTTAAGGACTGTAGTGCAACCACATTTGTGTGGTTCATCTTTGAGGATATTATAACTAGACATTTCATCCACAAAAATATTGAAGCCTTGACTTAGGAGTTCGAAGTTCACCATCAAAAGAGCGCACCATACCACCCACAAGAGAATGGCACACTCAAATATTACAATAAGATATTGGAGACAACGCTGACTAAGATTTGTAGTGTCAACGGAGATGATTGGGATTTAAGAATTCCAATAGTATTATGGACTTATAGAACTACTTGCAAGAAGCTGACAACACAAACTCCATTTAAGTTACTATATGGCTTGGAAGCAGTGGTACCTATGGAATACTTTGTTCCTAGTTTAAGAATTGCAGTATTCACATATATGGATGACACTGGCATTGTTCAAGACATGCTTTCATAGTTGATAGAACTGCAGGAAGACAGTTTCATTGCAGGATTTCATCAACAAGTACAGAAAGAAAGAGAGAAGGTTTACCATGACAGACATATCAAGATAAAGGAATTCAAGAAAAGAGACTTGGTATTGTTATATGATAGTAATTTCATGAAGCATCCATGGAAGTTCAGGACACATTGGCTTGGGCCATTTGATTTTTCCTATGTTATAGAAGGAGGAGTTGCGTAGTTGAAGACCCTTACTAGACAGTGGAAAGAAGGTTTGGTAAATGGGAGCCAGTTGAAATTGTATTATGACAACCAAATGCCTCGCAACTCTCAGTAAAAGCAAAGGAAGAAGGGTCTAGCTACCAGGTTTAGTTGAAACTAGGTTCCATACACAAAAAATACAGTCTACACACAATAGGGATGGACAGGGCAGAAAACACAGGCTGCTTTGCGCAGTATGCAGTCGAAGTAAAATAGAAGGATCAATCTTGCAGTGACTCTGGACGAGTCAGATGTGAGTGTTGGGGGCCCGTTGGCCCTTGTTTGTGTAAGAAAGAGAAGATTAAGGAAGAAAGGCGAAGTATGAACTACGCAAAAGGCACATAAACCGATGAAGGGTCAAAGTGGTTAAAGAAGTAGAAAAGAAGGAGAGAAGTAAAGGAAAAACTAGTCGTTGGAAGATAAGATCAAGGAAGATAAAGCATCAAAGAAGACCGATCATGGACAACTCAACAAGCAGAAAAAGACATCAATAGGTTCTTTGGAACACCTCATGGAAAAGAAGGAGGGATAGGCTGGTGAAGCCCTTAAAACACGAGTCAAGTGGTCCTAGGGTTTTGGAACCTAGGGTTTTGGATCTGGGGTTTTGACACCTAGGCGTCGTTATAAGGTTTTCTGAGAGTCGTGTAATGTATAAATAAAGGTCTAGAAGACCTGGGAGGGTTCATTCTAAGTTAGTTCTAGTTTGTATGTTGTTCATTATTGGTTATTGTTTATTACCGTTGTTGAGAGAAATATTCAGACTATATTGTAAGATCTTTAGCTGGGTCTGAATATCAACCCTGCAGCTGGGTGCACAGGGAGGGGAGATAAAGAGATAAAGAGAGAGAAAGATATGAAACTAGGTTCACAGATATAACTATATGTTTTCATCCAATATATCAAGAAACATAGTTCTATGGACGTAGCCCTAGGGAGAGGGTGAACCACATATATCTTATTGTCTCGTGGTTGATGTTGTGTTATTTTCTATCTATTATCCTATTATTTCATTTTTGTGTTAGATCAAAGGTATAACTTGCAAAGTAATCTTAAGAGTGGTAAAATATATTTAGTTTTTTGTGTGTTTTTTTTCTAGATTCACTTTGCATTTCCTGTGGTTGTACACACATGTGTCCTGCAACTCGCTATTGCTACTTCGGGTGAGACTGCATCTGCTTCGCAGGTGTTGTCGAAAGGGCCAATAGTTAGGATTTGTTGGTGAGATGTTAGATTTGAAACTTAGTTCTACCCCTATGCCAACATGGATATTGGTGGCCACCCACCTTTTCCAACTGGCTCAAAACAGTTTTCTGACAATTTTGATAATTTACTATTTTTAGCAGTTTTTAACTTTTGGGGCCATTTTGAGGGCCTAAATGAAGGTTTTTTGGGATTGATCTTCTTAATGATAGCCAAAGGCTCTGATTGAGCCCCAAAAATGAATCTCCTCTATGATACCTTTCCAACGAGCTATCGTGCACCCTAATCAGAGATCGTATGCAAAAGTTACGACCTCTGGAAGTTGATGTACTAACTTACCCAAACGGGGCCCACATGACTTTTGGCGCTTCATCTCCTAGAGTTAGATTTTTTGGATGTCTAGGTTTTGTGACATTCTGGTTTATTATAAAAAAATGCCTTCAGAGCCTCATTTTAATCATGTTCTTGCGAATGAGCGCAACCGTCCCATCTCTTCTCAGTGATAAGCCGCCACCATTCCAACAAGCTTGTTTTCCACTGCATTTTACAGTTTCAACTTATTTCCTTATTGAATAGGAAACTAGTTTTACCATATCTTTGGTATTATGTGTTAATAATATTTTAATAATATTTATTCATTTTGTTCTTCTCATAAAATTGGGATCAACCTTCCTTTAACCATGCAAGAAAATGACTATGTTTTTGTGGTTGTTGATCAATTTTCGAAGATGGTGATTCTGGTCACCTGCAAGAAGAGCATCAAAACAAAGGCCACTCCCAAGATCTTATTCGAACAAGTGTGGGTACATTTTTGGATACCACAAACCATTGTCTCATATTGAGAAATTTGACTCCTCATCACATTATGGTCTAGCCTCTTGTCATGACTAGACACCAAGCTCACCAAATCCATGACCTTCCACCCCCAAATGAATGGCCAAATGAAGGTCGTCAATAGGATGATATTGCATATCTCACACATGTACAATTCCAAGCATATTCACACATGGGATGAGATTCTTCTCTATGTTCAACATAGTTACAACAGAGCCATACATATCTCAATTGACCACAACCCCTTTCAGGTGGGGTTGGGATTTCAACCATTGGGTCCCATGGATGTTGCACTACTCCTTGCATCCACATAGGCAGAATCATCCCATGATTAAACCAAAGTTGACAAATCCACCCAGTTCATTGAACAAATCCAAAACATTCACTAACAAGTTTAGGATATTTTGGAGAAGTCCAATGCCAAGTAAAAATAACGCCATGATCAACATTGGGTGCCCCAAAAGTTTCAGGTCGGTGATAAAGTTTGGGTGCATTTGCAGAAAGAATGCCTTACAAGACCCCATTGGAAGATTTTTCTACTCTTTTATGGACCTTACACCATCACCAAGGCTATGGGTGACAATTCTTTTGAGCTCAACATTCCTCCCTTCCTTTTCTTGCACCTAGCGTTTAATGTGGACCTCCCTTGACCATACTTTCCACCATTATTGGAGAGCTCAGAGATAGAAGAACAATTGAAACTGATAGAGCTCAACCCTGATTGCATGGAACAAACATCCATTGATCATATTGTAGACACGGAGTTCAAGAGCACTCACTAATAAAAGCTTCAACTTTATTGTGTTGTCAAAGCAAGGCAGGTCCTGCACCAAGGAAAGTGGCTCACCCAGGGCCAAATTCAACAGACATTTCTTCATCTAATGGGGGAACTGAATGAAATGGAGACCATTTCTTCCCAAGGGGTAAGGATTTATCTAGGTGGATATCGGTGGACACCCACCTCTTCCAACTGACTCACATACAATTTTCATCTTAGTAGTTTTTTTCTATCTTTTTGGGTCCTAAACTTTCAGGGTCATTTTCAGGCCCTAAAAAATGTTTTTTGGGCTAGCCATAGTCACATCATAAACAAAGTCACTTTGTGATAGAAAAATATTTAGTCCTCAGATAGACTTTTCCAACAAGCTATCGTTTTCCTAAAAAAAATATCGTATCCAAAAGTTATGACCCCGAGAAGTTGATGTACCAACTTACCCCATCGTGGCCCACATGATTTTTGGTGCTTCATCTCCCAGGGTTAGGTTTTTGTATGTCTAAGGTTTTCTTATTACTTCTTGATGCTAAAAATACCTAGAGGCCTCATTTTAATGCACTCAGGAGAATGTGCATAGCCACCACATATCTTCTCAAAGATTAGCTACCACCATTCGAGCAAGATTGTTTTATTTTGCATTTTACAGTTTCAACATATTTCTTTATTGAATAGAAGTTAAGTTTCACTTTATATCTGTTATTGTTCTCTGTATATCTGTGTTAATGTTATAAATCTGTGTTTCATTTCATTCCGCTCATAAATCTAGATCACTATCTAGGTTTGACTAATTTGTGGGTGGATGCACCAGTTAATGCAAATGCATTTCTTGTTGATAGGTGATTGTTGTCGAGTTTAGGGATCAATAAAAAGAGACATCAGTTCTTGTTTTGAAATACCTAAGTCTCTAACTTGGTTTCTATCTAGTCCAATATGGTAAGACTTGTACATTCTATCCATGTATTGAAAAATAGAATTTAATATTCCTTGGGCACTTGCAATGGAACTCACAATGACGTCCAATGAAGTGGCCAAGGACTCTCTACTAAGTTCTCTCATGCCCCTTAATTCATTTAAAAGTGTTCTCAATGTGACCAACCCCTCATCAATTTGTGTATCTATGTTGGGTGGTTATGGTGGGATGAGTTTTTCCTCGCCTTGGTCTGCTTGTGAGATGTTTACATTGTCTTTGTGTTCCATTTTATAATATATGTTGCAATTTAATAAGGCATGACATGTAAATTAGGTCGGTTTTTAAAATTAAAATAGAAAATTACAAAACACATCAATACATATTTTAATAAATAGAAAACCATAAAATAATCATATTTCTTGTAAATTCTCGATAGTTATTTTTAAAGGGGAAATGTTAGGTGATGTAAGAGGTAAATCTCTAAATTTTCTAGATGATATGTCTCTATAAGATTACAAATTTCTATAATTTAGATTTTTTTATAATATATTGAATTAATTGAATAAAAGTAAAAATTACTAAATTGGGAGGAAAATAAGAGAAATCAAGCATACCTAGCTTGATTGGGACATGGTGGAAATATCTTGACTTTATTGGTACTCTCTATTTGCTCAATGAAGGGAAATATATTGACTTTGTTGTTCCTCTCTATTTTCTCAATGAAGGTAAAAACACAAGCACAATGTGTGCAAATGGGCACAAATCGTGCCAATAGTCTTTGAATGAACCTATGTGGCAAACTGAGTGGAGGTACTTTTCCAAACCTATATCATCAGGAATATGTGCACGTTTGCGAGAATGCGCACACGTTCCCGCTAGCCCCCTTGCCACTTTTTCTTCCACCAACTTTGTGCACACACCCTTAGATTCAATAAAATAGAATTCTTCTATGGGAATTTGATGGGAACAAGGGCAAAATTGAAACCTTTTTCTAGAAAATAAATGGAAGAAATATCTAAATCAGTTGACGATAAATTTACCACAATAGACTGATAAGAAATGGAAGAGGCTTAGCGGTATTTTGGAAGGAATTATGGAAAGTAGTAAGATTTGAAAGGGTATTAATGATAGAGGTAGGTTTCCTAAGATGGTAATGACAATTTAGAATTATCATTAAAACAAGATTTTTATTAGATGGTAAAGAGATATTAGAATGGTCATTGGAAATTAAATCTTGTTTAGAGTTAGCATTATAAATTAAAGTGAAATTGGAACCATAATTAGAAACCATAGAATGTGTCTCATTGGGTAAAAACGTAGAAGATTGTAGATACTAAAAAGACTCGATTAGGGCATGCAAGGTAGGCTGCAGATCAAGTTGGAAATTCGAAGGAGAAGAGCAGGAATGGCTAGTCGACGGACCAGCCYACGAGGAGCAAGAAATAAATGAACTCGTTGTATTGAGAGGAGCCAATTGGGCRTGCACTAGTTTCGAAGAGGACAAACTATGGGAAGGAAAAATACAAGGAGTGGAGTGGCAGGGATGTTATCTAATTGTTTTATGTTTTGGTTATTTTTGTAGGTYTTGATTATTTTTGTCGGAATTTGGCTAYATAAATCTATATAAAATTACAATTTTATGTGATTTAAATTGTATTTTTGAATGTAAAAATGGATTCAATGTRKTGATGAACTTTTGGGTATTTGGGATTATACAGAGTTAACCACTCAAATCTRTATATCCAACAATTTCTCACCTAATTTCAATRAATATCCCAAAAAAATATCCCAARAAAAAAACCAAAACTTARAACATTTARACCAAAAACATAAAAAACKTTTAACTTTAATTGGACGAGCATGTAGAAATAGGATTGAKATCTAACGCAGGCACATAGGACAAATTCGAAACCAATTATAATATGAAATAAATACAAATAATATAATATATTTARAACAAATTTAGTAAGTCGTGCATGTAGAAGGGCATAACACATCCACGTATTCATCTTCTATTATATTATTGATATAACAATAAATAGAACACGTTTAATCCCTTCCTAAGTATTATACTTAAAGTATTAAATTATTAAATATTAAAATAACATCATAATTATGCATGCTTTCACTGCTGTGCTTTTACACGTTTTCTAATCAATGTGCACGTGATTCATGAGTAAATGACATCATGAGCTTATAATGGGTCTCCCATTAAGCCTTAGAGGCATACCCTTTCTTGCTTGATTAAGTATAGCTTTTGAAATTATTGAGCATTTAAGTCCAGTAGAGATTGGATGATAAATGGTTTTCAATTATTTACCAATAAATTGCTAAATTATTGTAAAGGTACGTCACACTAATTTCAGAAAAATAAATTAAAAAAAGTTGTGTATTGTTAGCTTACCAAATATTAAAAAGTAAGAATATCGTATTTATTTATTGGTTTTTAATAATTTGAAATTCATGTCAACACATTGCTTGCGTTGAATATTTTTGGGCGTCGGCTGTGAATTTGGTATATGCATGTTCTTTTAGGGTGGTTTTTTGGCATGCTGACAACCGACTTGAGTGGATAATAATCTCATGTGGCAATATCCCATGCAACTTGCAGAATGGTGCAGACAACTATTAAACCTCACGTGATGGTAGGATGGTAGGAAACATGTATTTTTGTGATATTTATTTTTCTTTCTTTAAAAATTGCCCATTAAACATGCTTTCTAAATTTCAAATTTGGAAAGTGGATTTGGTTAAACCATGTAAGTTCAGCAAGGGAGAATGAACATTAAGAGTGCACATAGGAGGTGTAAGTTCAGCAAGTACACATGATTTCTAAATTCCAAACTTGAAAAGTGGATTTGGTTAAATCATATAAGTTTAACAAGGGAGAATGAAATGTTAGACAACTGAGAGGGGGGTGAATCAATTGTTACTGTGCTTAAACAATTATATCCATTTTAAACTCATTACATAACACTCAATKATGATCACAATAATTCAGGGAAGTAAGCAATGGAGTATTCAACATCAATCACACACATGAAGTATGCAGAGTCAKATATTCTTGAGGAAACCCATAAAAGGAGAAAACCTCYTATTTTTAATATGATAAGTAGTCTTTATTTTTTGTACATTATCATTCTTATGAGCACCAACTCTTTGTGAGCCTACCACCTCTGTTTTATAAGCTGCAACYTGCTAGGAGCACCAACTCTCTGGTTTCTCTAGCACCCACTAGAAGGAAGCACCAATTCCCTRAGTGTTCCAACAYCGACTGGATGKAAGCACCAACTTCTAGTCACACAKGCACCATCTTGTATAACAGAGAAMAATGGTTCTCCCTTGCACCACCCTACCACCTTGTTTTTTCTRGYTRCAACCAGATGGAAGCTACAACTCCCTGTGCTCAAGCACCCACTTGAAACTCTRAGGACAATAGTCCTCCCTAGCACCACCCCACCACCCTGAGATATAAATCTTTTCTTGCTAAAATTYATTACAGTGATATAGTATTTATCAATGGCTTACTAGTCTCATCACTATTCTTCTACACTGCTYTGCTCTGCATGCATCAGTGTCTTCATGCTCRCATCTTCTTGCGCTTTCTTTTCTTCTGTGTTTTATGCTCTRTGCCCCATGTCTGTTMTATGCGCTATGCCTCCCCTCTACACTTTCGCACATACACTCAGYTGCTTTCTACATGCGTGAATAACTATCCAAAAATCCCCCTYGCTTCTCTGTTCTGCGTCTTTTTGTCACGCCAAGGCCTCTGCTAGAGCATACCRCCAACTCTTCTCACCATTTTTKCTCTGTCATGCTTATGTTYTTCATCTYTGCATTTTCTCTCTTTGTTCATTCTATAATCTTCATTACATACAATTCAACTTSTTTTACAGAAAAACAACAACCTYCCTCTATCACGACATCTTTCTTTTATTCATGCMCTCATCATTCGTTACACTCCAAATATCCAAYRCCTAGGTCGAGAATAAAAAACACTCAAGAACCATGATTCCAATGCCCYARAACAATGATTCAATTAGTGTAACTGAATCGTAACYGATCAAGAAACCACGAAGTGAAACAACAACCCTTCGATCGGATTYTGTTCRATCAACATCATTGGATTATACACGCAGAGGATTTTTKACTTTTCAACGYRTAACCTCTGATGTGGAGCCTAGTAGTGYTATCTCCTTCCCCTATCTTCCGCTGATGTGACCTTAGGTCATGATATCATGTRACCATGCGATTGTGGGCRYGACCAAAGGTGGTTTGAGATCAAACTACGTTTTGCCCTATAATTTACCTCGAGCCTCCACRTGTCCTTTATCCAAAACCGTSSTTTCAATTGCGGCCCACCCTTAACTTTTTAAAGTTCGTGCACCTTCAATCCTTRCAATGCGATGGGACTGTYGATCTTACGATCTTGACGATGCTTCTGAAYTGACGGTTYAKATYTGTCCTTTCAAGTTCTGCAGACCAGATCTAACCTTCCTAAATCAATGRTTGTGATTTATTCCGTGATCYRGACTTCGGGAGTTTCAACTCTCAAACCCTGCTTTCCTCTGTATCTCAATCTTCCAGAGTCGATGATCCATGGACAACCTTCCTTCTCAATCGATGGCTCAACTTTTTAAATCTCTTACCATATGACCAATGATGGTGTCCAGACGTTTAGTCCAAACCAATGCTTGAGCACTTATCAGAATCAACGGTCATGATTTAATCTCCTGATGAGATGGACGATAGTCGGGACTTCAGGATTTCAACTTTTCAAATATTCTCAACAAGATTTCATCGAACAAATCAAACCATTCACTTTTATTTCGCGGAACCAGATCAATGGTCAAATTCGATTCTTACACTTATCCTTTCACTATTTAATCTATCATCTAGGACTTAATCAAGCATTGTGATTGATGGCCACCATTTACTTCAGAACTTCGTATATTCTACTTACGCTATCCTTCCACTGTATTTTAATTAATGGTTGAGAATGCACCCGAAGTGATCGTCAGATCGAATGACTTATGTCCACTTTGGGACTTCGACATTCAGGACTTCAAGACTTAGGGCATCTGGTGGTGGTGAAACTCTCGAAGTAAAAATCCCGTAGTGACGTAACTTACTTACATCACTTAATGTTGTGTAACGATATGAGTTCCTACCACATGTCACTCAAATTCATGATTTGCACGTACCTGAAATGTCGATTCCATCTTGACACTTGTCATTATTTGACTATGCCATGTGACCTTGCCGACATGGTCTGCCATATGTCCTTGTTGATGTGATCTGCTGACGTGATCTACCACATGTCCATGCTAACGTGTTCTGCTGACATAGATCTCCCTGATCTAATGGTCATCATATATTGTCCAGATTTGATGGTTGAGAATTTATTTCATCTCTATGGATCTTCGGGCTTTGGGTATTTCAATTCTCAACTTTAAATTATTGAAGTGAGATTTTTACGAAGAGTAACCTCCTCATAAATTTAGACCCGAAACGAATGATGTCCATTTGATCAAGATCTTAGATCAACGACTTAATATGTCTACAATGCATCTTTGCCTTGGATTAAATCCAATGGCTCTCCTTATTTTCTTATCCTATCCTTCCATTTAATTTGATCCGACGACTGACAAAAATTCGGGTGATTGAGATCTCAGATCTCAACCCTTCCTTATCTTGTCCTTCCACTTAAGGTGATCTGACGGCTGATGGATATTTGGATAATCGAATACTCAAACCTTGTGCCATGTTTATCCTATCCTTCACTTAAAGTGATCCAACGGTCGTGAGGACTCTCGAAGCAGATCCACGATCAAGGATTTTGATCCTGATCACATTTTTGTACTGTGCTTTCCCTTCTGAGCTTTGATCTTTGCATATTGTTCACTTCTCCTCCCGATCGTATGCTTTTCCTGTTTTCCATCGTCACTGTTTTTATTTCCATCAATGCCAGGAACACGCTTCCTGTAAAACATGCCAACATGAACATTGAGAGTGCACATAGGAGGTGTAAGTACAGCAAGGGAGAATGAACATTGAGAGTGCACTTAGGAGGTGGAAGTGGTGGTGGGTATATGAAAATTTTTACTATTAAAATATGAAAGAACTAAATGGAATGATGGAATGATATAGATATAAGTTAATAAGTTTAACATGTCACTAATTGAATTTGGATGGTTGACAAGGATTAAAATAAGCTCCTCTCTAAGATCGAAGGAAAAAGTGAGGTTCATGATATCTCAATTAAAATCTCAAACATATCACTTACATAAATTAAACATAAGTGAGGAAGTTAACAATCATTTCTCACAACAACTCAAACCAAACCCAATTGACATTATTATTATCTAATTTAATAAATCCAAATCTAAATTCTCTTTTCAAATTAAATTTGCTTTATAGTTTGGTCCACATTCACATTATGAACATTATGATCATGAATAAATGTAATATATTTACCCACCTGGCTTGGAGAATGCATCTGTCCATGCAAAAATAATATGATTAGAATTTTTCTTAGGATTCTCACATAGAATTATTATAATGAATTATCACGAAGTGCATTGAAATCAAACATAGAGCAATGGCGTTACTCTCACAAATAAACAAAGTTATGTCATTGTAACAATAATGTTAATGCCACTTGTATTATAGTGGAAAGCCAGTTGAAGGATGAGACTTTGAATGTACACAGAAGGAAAGAAACTTCCATCATGGTTTAGATTGTTAAACTTTTGTCAAATCATGTAAATGGAAAATAGCAACAGTAAAAATGATGCCATAAATGATGTCAGTATAGTTTAAATGTTTGATATTTTGGCATTTTTATGAATATATATTTTTATATCTAGCCATAAATTGTTGGAACTCCATATTTGGGTGATTGAGTCTATATAAATTGAGCTCTCTTGGCATTTTTCGTGGCATTGAATCCTTTTATGCATTCAAAAATACAATTTAAACAACAAAAAATGACAATTTTATCAAAATTTGTTTCACTAAATACCTGCGAAAAAATTCAACATATCGAATGTTTAGACAACGCCTTAATATTAATAAGTGAAACATGTAAAACATGTGGTAAAATATATAATAATAATATATTTTTCTTGATGAAATAAATCTACCATGGCTTTGTCCATCTATCCAACTATCCCCCCTTAATATCCTTAGCATTTTTTTTATTTAGCTGTGATTGGAAATGAAAATGCCATGGCATATAGGAGCAACTGAATAGTCTAAAAACTATGGTCCTTGGTACAAATTTGGCCAGTAAAATTATCCCTCATTTTTAAATTAGTTGGAATTGAGGTCATTTTTACAGTTGTTGGAATTGAGGATGGATGTAGAAGACCCCTCATTTTCATAGAATACCAACATGATATTTGAGACCAAATAACTCTCCAATGACAGTGAACAAGAAATGGCATTGAGATCCAAAGAAAAATCTAATAATGATGGACACTACTTACAGTGAACCCGAAAGGCTTGTAGCTTCTACTATTCATGACCATTGAGGGACTCTTGGGAAGAAGGAATTTTTGGGTGTGGACTGGACGGATTGGACAATATCCCAAGATAAAATATCATCGTGGAGATTTTCATTGTAGTAGTCTAGATACCACATGCATCTATTGGAGATGTACATTGTCTTGTATCTATAGCACATAGACAAACTCTGCACAATGCAGTTTCAAATACTGCGCAGTAAAATTCTTCGTCCCTGAACTCTCAAGTGTTGGATTACTGAGAGGGGGGGTGAATCAGTAATAGAAAAATTGAATCCTTTTTCACCATAAAATGCAAGTGTTATAGCATTGTAGCGTTATCATCCAATAGTTGCAGAATAAATAAAAAATGAACAAATGAGCAATCATACACATACACAGTACACTCGTTTTTACATGGAAACCCAAAGCGAGAGAAAACCACAGAATGATTTTTCTTATATGTCATTAACAATTGCATTCATTGGAAGCACCAACTTCCTTTGTTTTCCAACTACAATTGGAAGGAGGATACAACCTGAGGGAAGATCCAACTCCCCAATTCACTCGCTACGAACAGAAGGAGACTACAACCACCTATGTTCTCTGGATACAACCGGAAGGTGGCCACAACCACTTATTCTTTCCCCATCCAACTCCCTTTAAATATAAGTAGAATGATGGAACCACTGTCACACTATCACTGTGAGATATATTGTTGTAAACCTGTACCAATCAACCTGCACCAAGCAACATGTACCAATAACCTATTCCAACATGTACCATACATCAACTTGTACCTCAACCTGTACCATAAACAAATGCATCAACCATGCACCAACCTATACCTCAACCTATACCATCAACAAGTGCGTCAACAATGCACCAAATATGTACCAATCATGCATCAAATACACATAAACTATGACTCATCAAGATGTACCAACATCATCAACTATACACCTCATGTATGTGCCAACTCATCAAATACTTGTCTCAACCATGTACCCAACATGTAGTACCTCAACCAAAATCCCTCATCAATTTCATCATCCAAATATGATCTGATCACATATACCTCAAACACTATACCATAAGTCTATACCTCAAACCATGTGCTAGAACCTCATTTTTGTACAACCTTTATCTGTACCAATAACTTCAGCAACATACCTCAAACAAAATCCCTCAAACATGAACCAATATGATGTAAAATGTTGGTGAAAACCTATTTGGGGGCACCAGAAAGGTCTATCAAATTATTCTAAATTTCATTTTCCCAATCCCCCTTGCTCGAGATAAACAAGGAATTGAGGGGGGGGGGGGGGATGTTGTATGGGATATTAGGCTTTACTGACTAGACCCATTTGTTGACAAGACAAGTCAACTATAGAAGTCAAATAGAGGATTCAATCAAATAGACAGTTAGAGTCGAACGAATAGGTAGTTAAGAACTGTAACTGACAAGTAATTGCATGACATGTGTGTGTGTGTGTGTTTGTGAGAGAGAGAGAGAGAGACTATGCAATAGAGAGAGAAGTGTTAGAAAAATAGGACCATGGAGCAATAAAATAAAACAAATGAGGAAACAAAACACAGAAGATCCACAATACAAGAGAGACAAAGATTTACATGGTTCACCCAGTGTGGGCTATGTCCACCAAAGAAATTGCCAGGTCCTTCCTTTATTATTATCCAGCAAATGATGGGATACAACCTACAACAAAACTTGTTGTAACTTCCTCTTCCTTCTCTCACAGTCTCCTCTCTCAGAATACAATATTCTCCATCATACATAGCCACAATATATTTCCCTCATAAAAGAGGGTTGCCTTCTAGGGAAAAAAACCCTAACATAATCTCTATCGTTAGAACTATGACCTTATAATGAACGGTCCAGATTTACAATGAAATTACAATATACTTTTACAAGGAAATTTTTTGCTTCGGGGGCTTCGCCCCCAAACCCCCACTGGGGGCCCACTTGCCCCCAGCCAGGGGGATAGTCCCCCCGGACCCCGCAGAGGGGGTACCCCCCCTCTGCACTCCCTCGCGTGGAAGAGTGTACATACTTCCGGGGTGTAAATACTTCATGGGGTATAAACACGGCTGAAATTAAAAGACCTCTGAATCAGGAAGATAATTAGGCTCCACAACCAACAATCTCCCACTTGGAGACTGATCTCAACAACTCCACCACTGTTGTATATGCTGGACTCTAAACCTTCTTGGACCTCGCAAATTTTTCATCTTCATCTTCATTCTTGAACATCAACTGAAACTGAGCAGGAACTCAGTTTCTCCCTGGTTACTCACTTTGTTAACATGTCTGCAGGATTCTGGCTAGTGTGTATCTTTTCCATCTTCAATTGTCCATCTTCCAAGGTGGATCATATGAAGTGGTACCTCAAATGTATATGCTTAGTCTTCGAATGGAAGGTTGATTTCTTTGCAAGGTGAATGGCACTCTGACTGTCACAATACAACCTGTTGTTCTCCTGCTTCTTTCCCAATTCCTCCATAAACCTTTGTAACCAAATCATCT
>JZKD02S2358480.1:8735-27861 GCA_000966675.3 Picea glauca
TGGTTGCATGGGTTGGGGGATAAGAGAAAGGGGCTAGTGCCCAAAAATTATTACAGAACAGAGAAGAGCTCAGAAATAAAATGGAATCTGAAAGTTTTCTTTGAATCAGATTGGTTTATGAATACTGTGGAATTTGTTAAGGACTGTTGGCCTGAAAAAATTCGGTTGACTGCACATTGTGTTTGCAGAGTTAACAATTTTCAGAACCAAAACGAATTGCTACAGAGTGCAGAAAATGGAGGAGGCATGGAATGCTTTCAGTTCAGAGAATGAAGCTAAAGGAATGGATGCCCATTTGGGAGTTGAAGGATTGAACTAAAATGGGCATGGAGACGAGATAGATAAGGAGGGAAACATGATGAGAATCATTGAAAGATTGCAGAAAGATACGCAGACTCACTGAGCATGTAACAAAAATCTCATGAAAGCCAGGGAACAATAGGGAGAATTCAACATAAAGTTGATACAGAGCCTGGAAAGGATAGAAAAGAAATTAGATAAGGGGAGTGACTCCAGTAAATTAGTAAGTCACGGGTCTCCTAATGAAAAGAGGAAATCAAGGAGTGTTGGCAGACACCATTGTCACTCCCAAGGGAACTCTACGAGGAGGGAACACAATAGTTCAAGCCCATCTCCTACCAGAAAGAACAGGAGATCTGGAGTGGATGAATTGAAGGGTGAAATGAACAATATTAATCCTCCTACATTTGATGGAGATCAAAATAAGGAGGAAGATGTCGATACATGGCTTCATGGCATGAGGTAACATTTCCAACTACATAATTAATCCTCTCATGCAGAAGGGAGAATTGCAATGTATCAACTGAAAGGAAAGGCATCCATGTGGTGGGATCAACTTATGCAGGTGCAACACATTAAAGAGAAAAATTTTACTTGGAAGGAATTCAAGAAGTATTTTGAAAAGAAATACTTGACTAAGAGATACTATGATATAAATATGAAAGATTTCTTTGAACTCAAATTGGGTATCATGACCATTGATGAATACGAACGAAGGTTTTTAGAATTGTTGAAGTATGTCCCTTTCATCAAAGATGAGATTATCAAAATTCAAAGGCATCTTAGTGGATTTCCATCTTCCATCAGTTACAAGATCCAGTATGATGATCCATAAAACTATGGAAGAAAACACAAGGAGAGAAAAATGCTTATATGAGTAGCAAAGAGAAAATCCCACTTTCAGGAAAGCTTGGGAAGACAAGAAGAAATTCAATATGGATCAGAGGAAGAAGGGATCTAAGCCATCATTTTTCAGAAATAGTCCTCAAGAAAAACCATATTTTAGAGAGAAGAGAATGGTTAAGATAGGGGGACAAAGGCCAAGGAAGACGCCCATTCAATGTTGGGGTTGTCAGGGAAACCACAAGTATAGAGATTGTCCCCACAAAAATGGAAAAGTGAGAGCTATCCACAATGTTCAACAAGAAGAAATAGTGGAGGACATGGTCAGTACAATACCAAGGATCTATGCAGCCATGGACAACAAGCAAGTTGAATTTCAATCACACATGATTGAAGTTGAAGGTATGATCAATAACTATACCTTTACTATTCTAATTGATTCAGGGGCTAGTCATAGTTATATAGATCCTAGAATGGTGGAAAATTTGCATTTGCCAAGAAGAAAGCATGGAAAATATTGGTTAGTGCAGTTGGCTATAGGAGCCAAGAGAAAGGTTGTTGAGTTGGTTAAGTCCTATCCAGTGGACATGAATGGACTGAGCACAAGGGTTGAATTGAATATATTACCTTTAGGTTCCTATGACTGTCTAATTGGGATGGATTGGTTAGACCAGCACCATGCCATCTTAGACTGTTGTAACAAGGAATTTACTTACCTAGATGAGGAAGGAAACCCAAGGAAAGTGCAGGGAATCCCAAGGGTAGTTACTATCAGAGAAATCTCAGCAATGTAGTTGAAGAAGTGTTATAGGAAGGGTTGCCAAATATTTTCATCTCATATGGAAGAAGCACCTAAGAAGTTAAATATTGAAAACCATGCAATATTAAAATATTTTGAGGATGTATTCTAGGAGGTACCAAGACTAATCCCAAAGAGAGATATGGATTTATCTATAAACCTGATGCTTGGAGCAGCTCCAGTGTCAAAATCTCCTTAAATAATAAGTACACCAAAGATGAAAGAACTGCAATTGCAACTTGAAGAACTTCTGAAGAAGGGGTATATATGCCCAAGTGTGTCACCTTGGGGTGCCTCGGTCCTGTTCATGAAAAAGAAAGATGGGACATTAAGATTGTGCATCGATTTCAGACAATTGAAAAAAGTTTTTATTAAGAACAAGTATCCTTTGCCAAGGATCAATGATCTCTTTGATCAATTGAAGGATGCCAGGATATTTTCAAAAATAGATCTCAGGTCAGGGTACCACCAGGTAAGGATAAAGGATGAAGATATCAGCAAGACCACCTTCAAAACAATGTATGGTCATTATGAATTCACAGTGGTGCCATTTGGGTTATCAAATGCACCCATTGTTTTCATGTGCTTAATGAAGGGTGTATTCAGAGGATACCTAGACAAATGTTTCATAGTATTTTTGGATGACATCCTGGTGTAATCCAAGTCGGAGGAAGAACATGAACATCATCTGAGGATGGTGTTGCAAGTGATAAGATAACACCAACTGTATGCCAAATTGAGCAAGTGTTCATTTTATCAAAAGAAGATCCATTACTTGGGGCATATCATTTCAAAGGATGGGATAGTCGTGGATCCTGAGAAGATAGAATCCATCAGAGAATGTTCAGTGTCGAAGAACGTGACAAAATTCAGATCCTTCATGGTTCTAGCTAGCTATTACAGAAGGTTCATTACAGAGTTCTCAAGGATATCTCACCCCATCACTTCCTTGCAAAGGAAGGAGAAGAAATTTCAATGGATAGAAGAATGTGAGAGAAGCTTCCAACAATTGAATTAGTTGTTAACCAGTGCTCCAATCCTGAGGATTGCAGATCCAAATGAAGATTTTGTAGTCTGTACAGATGCATGCAAAGAAGGACTGGGTGGAATACTCAGTTAGAATGGGTTTGTGGTATGTTATGAATCCAAAAATTTGAAGGATCATGAAAAGAACTATGCAACTCATGATTTGGAGTTGGAAGCCATAGTGCGCGCCCTGAAGAAATGGAGACATTACCTCATGGGAAAGAGGTTTAAACCGAGGACAGACCATAATGGTCTGAAGTATTTGTTTGATCAACCAACCTTGAATGAGAGGAAGATTAGATGGTTGGAATTCCTTTGTGAATATGACTTTGATATCAATCGTATCAAAGGAAAGGAAAACAAAGTGGTTGATGCACTCAGTAGAAGAGTGCATGAACTACATGCTATGACCATTAGCATGTATCAAACTGATATTAAAGGAAAAATTTCGGAAGCTGCAAATGCAGATTTGCAGTACATGGAATTGGTAGCAAAGCTACACCAAGGTAAGGTGTTGTAGAAAGTGGAATATTATAAATTGGAAGCTAATGGGACACTCCTGTATAAAAACAAAATTTATGTCCCTAATTTCCAGGAATTGAGAATAATGATCTTGAAATAAATGCATAATGTGCCTTATGTTGGGCACCTTGGATATCAGAAAACAGTGGCAGCAGTCAAGAGCCATTACTTTTGGCTAGGCATGAAGAAGGAAATTGCAGAATACATTGCCAGATGTATGGAGTGTTAGAAGGTCAAGGCTGAACATAGGCACCTAGCAGGGTTGCTACAACCATTGCCCATTCCTGAGTGGAAGTGGGAAGTGGTGACAATGGATTTCATCATAGGATTGCCCATAACCGGCAAGCAACATGATTCCATCATGGTGGTGGTGGATAAGCTTACGAAAGTTTCCCATTTTATTCCATTGAAGACCACACACAAGGAAACTAATGTTGTTGATATCTATATGAAGGAAGTAGCACGATTGCACAGTTTTCCCAAGACAATTGTGTCTTATAGAGACCCAAAATTTACCTCAAAATTATGGAAGGGGTTATTCAAAGGGTTCAAAACAAATCTGAAATTCAAAATTGCTTATCATCCTGAGTCTGATGGGAAGACAGAGAGGGTGAACCAAGTGATAGAAGATATGCTAAGGATGTATGTGGTGGACAAACCATCGAAATAGGACAACTACCTACACTTGGTAGAATTTTCCTACAATAATGGGTATCAAGCATCACTAAAGATGAGCATGTTTGAAGCACTTTATGGAAGAAAGTGCAACACCCCAGTAAGCTAGGATAACCAAGTTGATAGGGCAATGGTTGGGCCAGAGTTGCTCAAGGAAATGGAAGAAGAAATGTTGAATATTAAGCAGAACTTGAAGGTTGCCCAAGACAGGTAGAAAATTTATGCTGATAAGAACAGAACCCACAGGGAGTTTAAAGGGGGTGATCATGTTTTCTTGAAAGTGAAAGCCAACAAAAGTTCCCTAAAGCTGGGAAACTATTCCAAGTTGGCAGCCATATAATGTGGGCCATTTGAAATCCTAGAAAGGATTGGACCAGTTGCATATATGCTTGCATTGCCTACATCCATGACTGTACATAATGTGTTCCATATTTCATTACTTAAGAAATATATACTTGATGCTAATCATGTAATTGATTGGAATGCCATTCAGGTGGAGCAAGAAGGCGTCTTGTAGGTGCATCCAATGTGCATATTGGACTGAAAGAGAAAACAGCTCTAGAATTGAGCTATAGGGCTTGTAAAGGTCCAGTGGACCTGATATGGTCCTGAGGACATGACATGGGAGCATGAGGATGCTATGCGGGCAGAATACCCACATCTTTTTGAAGATTTTGAAAATATTTTTGATGTTGTGTAAATAAGTTGCATTGAGGACAGTGAAAAAACAAGGGGAGGGGATTGTAATATCTCCAAGAAAGAGCCCTAGTTGTGTTTATGAATTGTAAACATGTTTTGTAGGCTGGTGAGCTGAGTAATTATAATATGGTAATCTTATGTGTTATTAGGCCGGAGAGCCTAGGTGTTAAAGGCCAGGAGCCTATTTTTGTACATGTAACTATCCATATTAGTAATATAAAAACATCGTTGCATGTAGACCGACCACAAATAAAGAGTGATGGGGGACTAAGCTTCCACTAGGCTGGGTAAGGGAAAGGGGGCTGAGAGGTTGGAAAGAGGGGCTAAGATTAAGGGCTTAAATCCAAGAGAATAATATTTTTTTATTATTCCAAAAATTGATTAGAAGGATATGATTTTATCCTAAGTTCTTTTGGGAGGATGGGTGACTTCCAAATGGAAAGGAACGTGCTTCATGAGTGACATGTGTCAGCTCGGGCACATGCAATTTAAGTTGGAAATTCAGCTTGTTGGGGGATTCGCTTCCAATTCTTCCATCCTTGCCTTACTCATTTGGCCTCTGTCGTCGACCTCTGCATCTTTCACGCACCTCTGAAACCAGTAACCCATGAAGCTAATATGTGTTTTCCTGTGAAGCCAACATATTTGTACTAGCCAAAACCATGTTGTGCCTCACCGAAATTTTGGTTGTTTCCATTCCCTGAGTTATATTGAACCTTTTTTGTTGTCTTCACCATGTTGGAACTAAGTTGAATATTGGTTGAGGAGGCGGGTTGTCAAACCCATGGTTGAAGAGGCAGGTTGTCAGGCCTGTGATAATCTCTCTCCAAGTGAGAGAGTTTGTTGGGAAATGATTTTCTCCTAGAGAGAGTCCAGCACCAGCGACGAAGCTCTAAGAATTCCTGATCTGACCTGTTATCGAGACCCTGAAAGGGGAAGTGGAGCAGTCGATGGATTGTGGAATAGAGAAGTTGCATATTCCCGGGGTGGAGTAGGCATGTGGGAAATGAGAGTCTGTGAGTAGTGGGTGTAAGAAGGCTCCTGGAGAGAATCCTTCCAGTTGCACTGTGCAGTTTCCTGTAACCGCAGCCTAGTCTAGGATTCCCTTGCCATGGGTGGAGCTTAGTCCCAGTTTAGGGGTGACCCACTGCTGAGCATGATGAGAAGCATGGTCTAAGGCTACGAGGTTCATGGAAGGTATGCACACAGTTGGTGTACTTCAAGTGAAAGATGAGTATATATTCCTATGATCATTTACATGTTGTTTATATGTACATGTGTTATAATTAGTGAATATTTTATGTAAATGTTGTTATATTATGGGTTTCGCCTGTGAAGTATTGCATGTATGTTTTTACTGTTATTTCTGCATTAATCTATGTATGAACATAATACGTTGTGTTTTTAGGTTTATATTTATATGCATATGAAAATTGTCATTTCTATGATTAGCATGCACCGGCCTGGGTGGTCGGGGTGTGACAAATTAGTTTCAAAGCTATTTTGTAGAATCCAAGGTATTCTGTAGTAGCGTTGCTCGACAATGGTGTTGTTGGTCGAGGATGTTACAAACTGGTATCAGAGCATAGAGAGATGTCTGGAAGTGACGTTTCCCATCCTGTTGGTGGCTAGGGACGTTACATTTTCACTTTTGTATCCTTTAATTAAAAACCAACCTCTAAAATGAACGTTAAATTTAAAATTTACTAGAATTTGTTTCTAGGGTTCATAAACAAGTTTGGGGTTAGGGACTTGGATTAGGATTGGAGAGATAAATCTCCAAGGCCGGAAAAAAAATATAGGAGTCTAAGATAGGGAGAATCAAATCCAACTATCATATAAGTATAGTCGAGAGCTATAGAAATTTTAATACAAATTATGTATTGCCTGGATTCTCCTGATCTAACAACTATATGCCAATGTTAAATACAAAATCACTTCTACAAATATTATTGCGGAATTTAAAACATGATCGCCAATTGCAATATCAAGAAGGAAGATCAATCACACATAACACAGATGTTTTACCAGGAAATCATAAAGCTAAAAGCCCCACTATCATATATTATTTATATATCATGGATCATGAAACAATCTCATAAAAAACTCTAATCCAAGAGCTCTCAGTACAATATACAATCATCTCACACTGTCATACAAAAATTGACAAATTCATGTGTCGATTTACTGCTTCCAAACAACCTGCCTCCTCTGTGTAATCCCTGCAATTGAAAACCTGCAAATGATTCAAATTCCTCTTGCCTAGGTTGCACATTGCTCATGGGAACATCCACTGTGTGTGCGATTGCATGAGTGCACTTCACTCAAATCAAAACTGATAACCAAACTGTCCCTTTCACCTGTTATCTCAATTGGGTCTCCACTAGATCCGACATGCATGTAGTTAACAGTGGTAAATCTTTAGTTGCATGTGAGATCACTAATTGTGAATTAATAAATAATTAATTCACTGAACTCTCACTAGTTTAAGTTTAGTTACAACTAGTACAATTGATCTTAACTCACTTAACTAAGTTAAACTTCTTCACAACTCACATAACTAAACTTATAACTCTGTTACAACTTCAAGTCACTTAGTTACAACTAATTCGACTTCCATGTCCCACCAGTCAAACTTTGAACTCGAATTTTCTATAGCTAATTGATTTTCCATTTCAATTAACTATTTTCAAGTAATTATGAGATAATAGATTAATATTTATTGTCCAATTTATTTAAGGGAAAAATAAAGTGGACACACATTTATTGTTGACTTTTCAACAAGAGCCTCCTCTAACACAAGATTTAAACACGAGATCGTGTAGGGAAGAGTTGAGGATATCACCCCTCTAAGGCTTTACTGAGCATTGTGGAGAGATCATATTCTGGGGTTTTTCCTAGTTCAAATAACTCCTTTGGAGGTGGTTCTTTCAGAGTTTCAGGATTTTTTTCCATGCCCATATGTTTGATCACAGTTGTCAACTGTACCCCCTGAACGTTGACTATGATTTGGTATCCGTAGTTTATTTTCCTTGGTATTGAATCATATGTGACTAAGGGGGGGTTTCTCGTGG
Source organism: Picea glauca (assembly GCA_000966675.3). Taxonomy (NCBI): domain Eukaryota; kingdom Viridiplantae; phylum Streptophyta; class Pinopsida; order Pinales; family Pinaceae; genus Picea; species Picea glauca. Next base: position 16,674 of record JZKD02S2358480.1, read on the forward strand.
TACTTGAGGTAGACATCGTATCACACTATCAGTACCTGTGGAGGGTGCCCCACGAAGTGATGGTTAATTGCACCAGGTAGGGCTAGTAATTAGAGGTCGGGGTAATTTCTTCTCACTCTTTCATTCATCGGTCTTGGTACTTGATCAACCCATGTTGGTTTCTGGAAGGTCCCTTTCCACTTTTTCATTGCTTTGGACTAAGGACCTTATTCACCTAGGCTAATGTTTTGGAAAATTTGTTTGTTCATGATGTTTCTCTTAGGAATTTTTAGTGGAGTGTTTCTTTGTATAGTTGGCCTTAGGCTGTGTATGTGTCATCGCTTTTGGATTTTTGATTCAAGGTGGTCAACCAACTGCTCCACTAGTCTAGAATAACCCTTGGTATTTCTCTTGAAATCATGGAGCCACCTCTTAGGAGGTGTGGCTTTATATACCACTTATTTGTTGAAGTCAGTGTGTGATACTTTTTTGTACATGAAAAATCATGTAAGGGACAAACATGTGCATAATAAAATCATGGCCAAAGTTCTTGAGGATACCAACCAAGGGACCCTTGCCCAAGGGGATTCTTGTGTTTTTCCTTTCCTTGGAAACGTTGGTGCTCCCTTGATAACCACTTTGAACATTCTTGGGTTGAATGTACAACTATTGGTTTGGTTTTTAACCACTCTAAATGTCATGAATTATCTTTATGATTCTCAGATAAGCACCTTATGTCATGGGCATCAAATGAATATTGATCCTTTATCTTTTCCATCTATGAATTATACTTCTCCTCCCTCTCCCTATTTTGGTGAAAGTCTAGTTACTAGTAACCAGAATTCTAAAAGGAATAGGAAGAGGAAGAGTAATTAGAAGAAGTCACCAACCTATGCTAGTCATATTGAAGGCGTGCCACCAACCACTGTGATTCATATTAGGGGAAAACATCTAGTCACTACAAGTCATACTGGTAGTAGATCACCAACCTCTGCAAGTCATGTTGGAGACATGCTACTAGCCTATGAAATTCATGATGGGAGAACAAGTCCAGTCACTGCGAGTCATACTGGAATTAGGTCACCAACCTCTGTGAGTCATGTTGGATACTAGCTACGAGACTTTTCTAGTCATGTTGGGGGCAAGAAACCAACCTCTTCTAGTCATTTTGGAGCCCAAGTCTAATCATTGTAAGTCACACTAGTATTAGGTCATCAATATCTACGATTCATGTTGGAGACCAGATACCAGCCTCTATAATTCATCCTTGGAGAACAAGTTCATTCCCTGCAACTCATACTAGCATTAGATCACCAACCTCTGCGATTCATGCTAGAGACAAGCAACCAACCTTTGCTAGCCATGTTGGGAGAAGGAAACCAACCTCTACTAGTCATATTGGAGTTATGTCAACAACCTCTATGAGTCATGTTGAATACCAACAACTGACCTATGTGAGTCATGTTGGGAGTGCAGGTCTAGTCATTGTAAGTCATACTAGCACCAAGTCACCAACCTCTACGAGTCATGTTGGAGACCTATTCTCGACCTATGCTAGTCATTATGGGGGCAACCCATTGACCACTGCAAGTCATTCTAGTGGCATTGATATTGTTGAGAAGTATAGATGAATATGACATAAGCCTAAGTTCATCTTTGCAAGGGATATCACCCTACTCATTTGTGCTCTGGTATTCAAGTGGTATGAATATTGTGGTCCTTGTTTGATGGCCCTTATAGTTCCAAGTCATCTTTGGTTTCCCAACAAATTATTCAACTAGTGGTTGAGGAAGTGTTTGTGTCGATGAAATCTTCTATCAATCCCACTCTTCTCTTGGAGAGTGATGATTCTACGAAAGTGATATCATCGATGCAATCTTCGGTTGACCCCACTCTTGTTTTAGGGAGTGATGCATATTTCAACTATGTCTTTAGTATTTCTAGTTCAATAGCTTCTGAACAAGGGGGCATTCCAGTCTCTTCAAGTACGCTCCCTCCAATTCCTAGGATGGTTTCCTTTGATTGAAATGGACATGTTGAGCATTTCCTCCCTTATTATTGACCTTTAAAAATAATGGTTAAATTTAATTCAACTAGAATTCACAAATGTATTGTATATGAAGGAGCTTGTGCAAGTATTTTATCCTCCTCGAATTGGAAATCTTTGGGTTCTCCCAAGATTGTGTTAGCTACCAGTGATTTGTTGGCTTTCAAAAGAATACCTAGTGAATTTTTAGGGATTTTTCCCTAGTTGCATATCACATTAGGTGGGAATACTTTCATAGTTGATCTGTTAGTGGTTATAGACCCTTTAGATTTCAATATGCTTCTTGGGAATGATTATATTTATGTTATGAATGATGCAGTGTTTACGCTTTTTTGTGTGATGCATTTCCCTCAAAATTAAAGCATTTCCATTATTGATCAGATTTCATATAATAATCACCATCATAATCTAAATTTAGCTCATTTTTATCTTTTGTATGTTCCTAGTGTTCAAGTAGACTTTTCCCCACAACGGGTGAATTATGTGGCATCTTATCCTCGGTGTTCAATTTCTCTTGAGAAATTATCTTTACAATCATGTTTTCCTTCTCAAGAAAAGGTCTCAATGATTAATCAAGTGTTGTATCCAATGGGGGCATGTGATCCTTTTCTTTCCCCCATTGGCCTAAGAAATCTAGCATTTCCTCTTGAGTTTGATCTTACTATTGGTGAGACCTCTAGCCATGGTATGTGTGCACCATCAAGTCTCGATTTCTTGGATGTAGAATTACCTTCAAATGAGGCTATCCTTGAAGCTATGATTATAGATTTTATACCTCCTCCTGAACTAGAATGTTTACAGATGACTTACCAAAGAATCCCTTGGCCTAATCCTAGCAATGGGCTCTACCTAGAGCACTATGCATAAGCCGCAAGGTTATGTTGTGATTTCTACATATTGTACTTTTAGGGTTTATTGTTTTCAAGTTTTGTATTCCATAGAACATGTTATTATTAGAGGTTTCTATATTGGAATTATTAACCTTTGGGTAAGTGTTGTTGGTCATATATACATGACTTTGGAGATGTTTTCTTTGGTTCCTTTCTCCCATGTTGATTTGTTCTAACATGTAATGATCTCGAAACTAGAATATAGGTTAGATTTTCCCCTCCATGCATTTTTTCATTATCCATTTCTTGATTCATTTGGCCTTAGGAACAACCCCACTGAGTTGTGACACAAAACCTTATTTGTTGTTTAGAAGTGTTGTAATTCACGTGGTAGGTCCTACCATTCATGGGTGCCCTAGTTAGAACCTGGTTCACAATTTTGCACCCATGTTGAAGTACTTTCATAGGCTCAGGAGCCCTATTTACTCCTGCCATGAATTTGCATTGAAGCCTCGTATATTCATCTCATCCTTATTCTAGCTAATACCTTATGGGGATCCCTCATTTCTGTGTTGATTTGTAATACTACATTGCATTCCATTTCTCATGCTTTTGAGACTAATGTCAGCTTCAGCATGTTGTTAGCCTCTTTCTTATGCATTCTCATGATTTTATATCCTTGCAATATTTTCTCGTTGCAATTTGACACCTATACCCTAGGAGGAAACATTTCCCGAGTGTCCATATCCTACACATGTTTCCTTGTATTGAGCATAGGTATGGTCGTTGTGCTTGGAACTAGTTTGTGTACCCGTAACACTTGTTTCCTTCACTATATCATAGAATTATTTTACTCTTTTTTCAGGATTTCATAGTATGAAAAAGAAAAAAGAAAAAAATAACAAAAAAAGAGTGTGGGAATGAGTTGTCTTCACCATTATTGGCAACAATTGATTCACCTCTAAAAAAAGAACAAAGTTTTGAGTCTAATCTCAGCAATTTGGGTTTAGTACGGATTTAGGAAACCAATATAGTTACAGAGAGTTCTTACTCCTCTGGTTGGTTATTCTTCCAGTCACTATGGAGAGTCTATCGTTGCCTCTTCCATCACAGACTTATGTCAATATTCATTTTTTTCCTTGTTTCCTAAGTCACATATTGTGTCATGTTTTTTGTTCAGAAGAAATTTTAGCCTATGTCGGCCATTCCTCAAAATTCCTTGACTTTGCAATTCATCCTTCCCCTATGTCAAGTGCATCTCATAATCAAGAGTATATTTGTCTTATACTCATGCTAGTATGGAGGGTCCTTATTGACTTTGTGCTATCAGGTTAATCTCTTATCGACTACGAGAAATTTCTCTGAGAGTTTGACCTAGATTCACACCCTTGGCCTATTTACATCATTGATAGGTGACCTTGTGCTCAACATATGGAATTCCATCATTGATCATTGACTGATTCGTTTCCCTTGTGTTCGATGAAAGAAACATTATTCTCACATTGGGATTAGTACAGTAACTTGGATTCCATTTGTCCCCATTGGTGGTTTCCTCACCTTTGTCGGTAGTCTTCATTATTGTATGTTATTCAAATGATATTATTCATTAACTATTTACATTTGGTGCACACAGAAGACTCATTTTTTGGTGGTCCTTTCGATATTTCATCCAAGACCTTCCAAATCTTTAGCCTTCTACTACTCCTCATGTTGGATGATATGATGAGGGATGCCTTAATTCCCTCCTTCCAATTGATCTCTTCCTATTGAATTCAACATATCTTTCTCTGGGATAGGTATATAGAGTTATTATTGGTACCTTGGGGCTTGCAGTCATCAATGGAAGTTTCCGTTGCTATTGAAAATGAGAATACATCAATGTACCCTAATCGATATATTCTACCAGGTGTTCGACATCATAACCTTTATTCATACTTGTTAGATTGCACTAGGTACCTTGGCACCCATTATCATTATCGGTGGGTTGTATCATGTTTATTAGCAATATACATCAATGAATGGTAATCAAATGGTGTCCCATTGTGTTTGAATTAAACTCCTCTATTTCCATAGTGTAGACTTGTACCACAAAGGTTGATTTCAAGACTTCGGGAATGAAGTAGCATCACCCTCTTTATGTTTTTTCCTGACTTGTGATTGGACAATACCACTCCTCACATTGCTACTCGTGAAGGATAAATTATTCAGTTCTTTTCTCTTGATATTCTTCATTGATTCTAAGCTATAGATCCACTTTTATCTCTTTCATGGATATGAACTCTGATTGACATGGATCCATTGTGTATCTCTTTCGTAGCCATGATCACTACTTTCTATATTTACATTTTACATGGATTTGTAGTGTACTTAATTTCCAACCATGTTTATCATCACACTTGACCATGGGTATTCCCACCTCAAGGATTGTGTATTCTAACTTTTTGTGTGTTTGGTTGTTTTCCTTATATTGGATTCCAGTGACCTTCACCCTTGCACACTTCTCTTTTGAAGACTTATATTGTATTTTGGCCATTAGTTTCTCTTCTAACCTCACACATTAGGGGGCATATGTTATATCATCAATTTCCACCCGTGAATCATTTACAAGCTTGTTGGCCTAATCCATATCCTATTTACAGAGTATTACCTCCTTGAGACCTTCCAAACAATAACTTTCAAGAAGATGTATGCTCCCTCATAGTTATGGCACTTGTGTACACATTGGCCATCGAAGGGGCAGTCGCGTACATGCCATAAAATTATTACAAATATATAATTATGCCTAATTAATGGTGAGTTACGGGTTTGGTTAGTTTCCTACCTCCTTTTACCCATACTCAACCATCTCTAACCAACTAGAGACCACATAAAAAGAGCATTTGTCCAAGGAGAAAGGTAATGACAAGTAATGGTTCTTTGCACACATTAAGAAAACTTTTGTTTGGATAACCCTGCCAAATTTATAAACCCTTATACATCCTTGTTGATGCTGGTTTGACCTGGAAACCCTTGTTCCTAGCCCCTCTTTCTGATCATCAACTTATCTTGCCAATAGTTTCCCATTATACTCTCTTTGGGCCTATGATAGATCAGAAATCAATACCATCTTGTATAGCATGAAAAAGGGTGGAGGAACCCAAGATTTCTCTTTATAGGTTAGCGTTGTGCAAGAAAGGTATAAATTTGTAACCACCTTAACTACTAAATAAAAATAGAAACTCTTTCCTTCAAAATATGTTGTATTTGTAATGTTTTGATTGTACTTTTTTCACATATATTTCGTAGAATACTAGTTGTTGAGATTTTACTCTTATATTTAATTAGAATAACAATTATTTATTAGTATAACTACCTCTATGTATAGTATTGCATCTTCAAGTGTCTTGCAAGTTGCGGAGAAGCTGTTGGAAAGGAGAAAATAAATAATGACAATCGGGAATGACATCAACCATAGGACTCTAGGTGAGTCAACATTTGTCCTCCAACCAATAGTTAGTTATTTATTTTGAAATTAGTTATTATATCTTTGTTGCATATTCTGGTTATGATTTTGTTTCTATACAGTCATTAATACGCTGCAATACATCCCACTATTGTAGGGGACCTTCCCCTAAAGCACCAACCAATGGTGCATGGATGAGGATGTGGAATTGTTGTTAGGTTCAACCTCTTGATGACCTGTGTTGATATTAGGTTATTCTGGATACCACTGTCAACAATGAAATGGAGGGGGGTCCCCTTCACCCACATATGTGAGTGGAATAGGTGCTCCCTTTCTTCAGGCTCTTATAGTTCCTCTGGTTGGACTTTTGTGGTAGCGACGGTGACACTGTGTTCTGGGTCAATGATTCGTTTTCCCTTATTTGGTTCCAAATCAAATTCTAAGTTAGCATATGAATCTAAGGCTTTCGTCTCAGCCAACGATGATTGTTTGGAGTGACATCTATCAATGTTGTTCCAAGGGAGTTTTTGGAACTCAAACCAATTTCTAGTGTCCTTCTTCGACTTCTTATTACCCTTCTTTTTTGGTGGCTTGGATTGGTTGTCTTAGGGATATCCATCCTTATTTTATCCTTTGATTTGGGCATTATGGCTACCTTTATCATGCTATTGTTGTGATTGGTTTGTAGAGCTGAAATACTTCTTATTCTTTTGCTTGAACTTTTTCTCAATCCTGATAGCATATCGGTAAGTGGTTCCCAGTGAGGAGAATTCCAGGAACTCCATATCGGTTTGGATGTACCAATGTAGGCCACTATGGTACTTCAGGACCAGGTTCTGCTCAAAGTATTTAACACCCAACTTTGTGAGTAAGGTATGGAATATGTTGGTGTACTCTAGCACCGTCTAATCTCTCTCATGACGCAGAGTTGTCCATATCGTGTACTAGTCATCATAGTTTCCAACAAGGTAGTATTTCTCCTTGAGGGAATCAAAAAAATCCTCCCAAGTGGGTTCTAGCCCAAAAATTGTAGACTCATCTCCATCATGTTACTCACATTAAGTTTCCCACCAATATCTAATATGGGAAATAGCTTTAATGAGTGTGAAGGTGATTTTTTCACTGTTGGAAAAATTATGGATAGAAAAATAACCCTCTAGCAAACTTAACCATTTTTCCAAAATGTTAGCATCTATCTAGCCTTCAATTAAATGAATATCAAAGTTAACTTGTACCTTGAAGGGTGTTGCACCTCTGAAGTGACCGTTAGTTGAAGGTGTCGTCATCATTGTTGGCAGACGTCGAAGGATCTGATTATCCATCATCTTGTTCCTTTGTTGCATGAGGGATTCCTCGAGCAATAATTGGATAGGATCTCCTACTCTATCATATCTCTTTTCTTCCACCATGGGAGGATTCTTGGGCTAGTGAGAGTGGTTTTCCTCAAGCGAAACTAACTATAGACCCAACTCTCTAGATCTTGACCTTGTCAAGGACATGCACTAAGAACAACAAGGACTAGACTTATCTAATACCACTAATCTGAATTATATTGAGAACGAAAAGAAGGAAAAGATATAGCGAGGAAACACACAAAGATATTGTAATAAACATAGTAATACATTTAAACTCAAATTATATTAATGACTATCTTAAATACAAAAGAATGTAAAATGCAAGGCACACAAGCTAGCTAGAATGGTGGTAACTTATCTTTGAAGATAGAGATGTGTCAGTTGCGCTCATTTGCAAGAATCTGATTACAAAGAGACTAAAAATACCTTTTAACATAAGGCATCAATGAGAAAAACCTAAACATCCAAAATCCAAACCCCAGAATATGAAACCCCAAAATGTTTGTCCTGATGTGGTTAGTTGATACATTAACTTCCAGGGGGTGCAACTTTTTCATACGATCTCTATTTGGGGTGCTTAGTGCCCTGTCGAAAAGGTCTAGCTAAGGAGTAAACATTCTGAATGGCCCATTATGCTCCCTCAACAATCCATTGAGTGTTTCCACATTAAAAAAATGTCCTTTAAGGCCTCAAAACGACCCCGAAAGTTTGGGAACTGAAAACCTGTAGAAAAAATGCCAAGATGTGGATCCATTTTGAATTACTGGAACATGTGGGTGGCCAACAACATCCACCTGGATCATTTCCATAAATATTTTTCACTCTTTTCCACTTATATTCCAAACAATATTATAGAGTTTCTTCAATTTGTTTCTCTATATGACACACATTATCCAATACACATCATTTTAACCTATAGATAATTCAAATATATTACTTTTATATTAAAATTTAAAAAAAAATTCCATATTATATTCTTGAGAAGTGATTCCCTCATGTTCGTTGCTATAATAATTATGTTCATGACTTTCTATCAACCATCTTCTATCAATAAAATCCCATGCATAATGAAATATACAAATTATAAAATATGTTTTAAAAAACAAGGAATTACAAGCTAAAATTTGGGTTAAGCAATGCATTTAGTATAATAAGATGCATTGGTGCAGCTAATACATGTAATTCATCTTTATTGAATAGTGTGCACCACTAAACTTGAAAAAAAAAAATAAGAGGCATTTCCAAACAATACACTTTACGTAAAAACACACTAGTTTATGTTTAATGTATAGTATGTGTTGTGAACCACAAAAAGTATTTAAAAAAAAACTAACAAGAAGAAGGTTTTATATTCAATCCAATAATTGGTCCCAATCTAATACTTATCCAAAGCCCCATATACATATACAAAAATCCAATAAATATCCATTGCTTAAAAAAAATCTCATTGTGAAATAATAGAGAAAGTAAACCCTTGATGTTAGAGTTTGTAGCAACATAAAACAAAAGAGAAGCAATAAGAAAACTAGCATTTATAGCACTTAAGGTGACTTTGAAACTCTTATTTTCTTGAAAATGCACTCTAAATATCAAATTATAGGAATAAATAAATAAATTATGGAATATTTTGAATTAATTGAGGGAAAAATTGAGATGAAAAGAATGAATTTACATACCTGGATTTTTTCCTCTATATATTTGTTTGTGACCTATGGTTATCCCTTACAAATTTATTTTTTCAAAAAATTCTACCCACTACAAAGTTTTACCTAGTAAATCTATTTTGCACAAGTATCCCCTCTACATTTTGGAAAAAGAATGAAATAGGGATTAAAGTTTTATTTTATAAACTCACTTTTACAAAATAAAATTCTCTCTCATTTTTTTTCTTGATATTTTGATGCATTAATAACAAACACATGTTTTTATTTTTATTTTTAATTCAATTCATGGTGCACCTTTTAGGATTATAGCACACTAGTGCTCTATGTTGACTTAAACATACTTTCAGAATAATTTATAGTGATAATAGAAGTGCAAACCTATGCAATTAAGACTTTGCGGAGGTTCCTTTTTGGGGGGTTTATTGTTGATGTGTATCATAATTTATCTCACCAATATTTTTAGGATATTTATGTGCATTGATGCATTAAAAATGAATTAAGTGCATCAGTTACTTTAAAAGGGCCTTAAGTTATAATGTTACATGCATCCCTAAATTTCTCTTAAGAATATAGAAACATTAATTAAATTTCTCCATAGGATACATAATGATTATTCATGTGCTCATGGGATTGGATGTTGTTCCATTAATTATATTATTTCCCATCCTTATATATGTTCTAACAGAATTATTTTAGTGCACAGATAAATTAAACTCAGATGATATACTTGTTTAATCAAGGTGCATATATGTATTGTCATTTGAAATATGCAAACCACTTGAGTGTGAAAAGTATCATTTGAAATTATAAAAAATGGTACTTAACCTACCACATGAGTGGAAAATGTATCATTTGAAATAATACAAATTCTTCTTAAACTCGCACCATCTACTTAAAAAAGGATTTCAAAATTCTATTTGAAGTTAGAATGTTACATACTTCCCAAACTTTCTTTTAATAATGTCGACACATATTGATTGTGGTTTTGGCTCAAATGTAGAGGTAAAAATGTGATAGTATCAAATGGATAAATCTTTATATTCTAGCTCATTACATATTGTACCAAGTTCATTAGGTTCCCTTGTTGTTTGTAGTAAGTTCATATTTTATTTATATTTTGATTATCTCTCATCTAATTTATGTTACCCTTTCATGTGCATTTGAATAATTATGAATCGAATTTTGTAGGATCTTGATTACTGTTGGATTACTAAGAGGGGGGTTGAATCAGTAATAGAGAAATTTAATTATTTTTAACCATATAATCCAAGTGTTCTATCAATGTAGCATTATCATCCAATAACTGCAGAGTAAATCAGAAATGAACAAATGAACAATCATACACATACACAGTACACCAATGTTTTACGTGGAAACCCAAAGCAGGAGAAAACCACGAAATGCTTTTTCTTATATGTCTTGAAAAATTACATTCATTGGAAGTAGCAACTTCCTTTGTTTTCCAGCTACAACTAGAAGGAGGCTCCAACCCCCTTGTTTCTTAGGCTACAAACTGAGGGAAGATCCAACTCCCCTATTATTTGGCTACAACCAGAAGGAGGCTAAACCCCCCTATGTTCTCTGGCTACAACCGGAATGTGGCTACAACCACCTATCCTTGCCTTGTCCAACTGCCCTAAAGTAGAAGTATAATGATGGAACCACTGTCACACTATCATTGTGAGATATACCGTTATAAACCTATACCAATAAACCTGAACGATGCATCAACCATGCATCAACCTGTGCCTCAACTTGTAATCAACCTATACCATAAACAAGTGCATCAACCATGCACCAACTTGTACCAAACAACCTGTAATCAACCTGTACCATAAACAAGTGCATCCAACCATGTACCAAGTATGTAC
>JZKD02S2358491.1:14168-30803 GCA_000966675.3 Picea glauca
AGGTTGAGAGAGAAAGATCCTGAATGTAGACTAAGTAATTTGAAATCCTAGAAAGTAGTGAAGTATAACAAGGTCAATGATTTCAAACAACTCCTAAAGCCTTAGCTTTGATTCTTTAATATGGGAGGCCTAGTTACTAGTCAAAATCAAATCATCCATGTAATGCACAATATTAAGGACTTGATTATCCTTATGACAAAGTAGAGATCAAGCTCACTCTTGTAACAAGAAAATCCATAGCTAATAATTTTTAATGGATCTTCCCATACCAAGCGTGAGGTGCTTGATTTAGTCTTGTTATCCCCATATTCTAGGGATAACTAAGGAGATGATGTCTCGAGGCCCTTAGGTTGCATACATGGAGTACCAAGAGACAAATGACTGGCAGCGTCCGCATGCAAAGACAGAGACCCACTTCACCACCACACATCCTGGATTCGTCACGATGGCATTCACCACACCAGCTTGATTCTGGAAGACAATGGGTCTTGCTCCATGAGGTACAATTTAGGTATTGTGGTAAGTGTCACTTTAATACTTGAGGCATTTGAGTATGTTGCATTGCTCCCTTTGATTATAGAACGTCTTCTTGGAAATTATGCTCTTTGCCCTATTTCACCTTGGTGGTTGACATTATGCCCTAGTAAGCGGTCACCCTTGGGGATGGGTTTGCTACTGGGAGGTCCCCTTGACGAGTCATCGTGCCATTCACAATCATACTTATCATTTTTCACACTTCATCCTTTTCACCTTATATTTTGGGATTTTTGGGTGTACTGACCCAAGAAGGGATTGTACCTCATTTTATGGGAAGAAGGGGCTGAAGGCCCAGAGGGACTGTAGCTGGCAAAAGATAAAAGCCAAAACTATAACTTTCCAGATGCTCGCCCAAGGAGGTATTGAGAACAATGAAACGTTTCTCCTAAGAAATCTAAGACGTGTAGAAACAAATTCATATTATATAGACGCCCCACTTGTTGAGGGATCTACACAAGTCCGTTACAACCTTTGCTTTACCCCTATCGCACTCTGTGTACCTCTCCCTTCAAGTGACATTGTGGTACTGCCTCCCAAGTCTTATATTACCTTTTTAGAGTTGTTAAAATTAATGCAGCTACAATAGCCATTCTCCGGGAGGATGTCAAAGACCCTAGCTGAGATCTAGGCCCCCCAGCACACTCCTTGGGTTCTTGGTCTGGGACCAAGCAGTTAGAGCCATGGAAAAAGACCCTAGAGAGGCCCCCCAGTGTATTGTTGGGGTTCTTGGTCAGGGACCAAGCAGTTTGATGATATAAGTCCCTAGATGTGTTCTAGGGCCCCTGGATGTGTTCTAGGGAATCCTTGTTCAGTGCTTAGATTGATCCTTGGTGGATAAGACCCTAGTTGTGATCTAGGGCCCCCAGTTGCATTCTGGGGTATCTTGGTCTGAGACTAAGAAGTTTCTTGGTTAAGTACCAAGCCGAGATGATGTGTGATCTTCTTCTCTCCCGGAATGGTCCATGAGACCTAGTAACAGTTAAGAAGAAGGACATGATCACATCATTGACCTTCCTCTTATGATGGGATGATAAAAGATTATAAGTTATATCATGAGACTCATGTGGACATTCTGCCATTAAAGAAGAACCCCCCTTGACCTTGTGTTATTACTTTTTCAACCCCTTGCTTGAGTTATGTCCTCCTTAATGTTTATGTGGTTTGGTCCTTTGTTATCCTCCTTGACTTTGGATCCCCTCTTCTTGACTTGTTGTCTATTCTAATTAACATTTAATATTTTATGGTTAAAATATTAATTGTTTAATTTGTTTAAACTGTTAGAGTTTAATCTAACCCTAAAGTTAGGGATAATTTTGCTAACCCTAACATACCTACCAAACTATAAAAAGGAGAGACCTCTCCTCTCATTAGACACACTCACTCTTCCTTCTAACCGAGTCTTGGTCTGAGTTTTTTGTTTCGATTCCCTTGTTCTGGTTATTGAAGTGGTGCAACCCTCTTTAGGTCAATTTCTCTTGCTTGGTATAGCCACCGTGGGCTTACCTCTCCTCTTCCTTGCTACCGCTGACCCCTAAGGGTCTTTCTTTGAGCTTGTTGTTGTCTCCTTGTTGGTACCGTCACCTGTATGTTGTCGCTATCTCATTATTGGTTCCACATGTATGATGTCGTTGTCTCATTACTGGTGCCACTTGTATGCTGCCTCTGTTTCATTGTTGGTGCCACCCGTATGCTGCCTCTGTCCTCCTTTTTGTGACCTGTGTATGCTACCTAACCTTACAACTCCTAGTGCCCTGAATAGGGTTTGTCAGGGCAACTCTATAACTGTTATTACTTCTGACCATTGTTGTAGCAGTTCTGTATTTTGGATAGAATTTATTGAGGCTGTTGGTGGCCTCCTTTCAACCACTAGGATGGACAATGGTGTCCTGTTTTAGCTCCTTTAATTGATGATTGGAATGCGGGTTAGTTTTCTTTTTTTTACCTAAAGTTCTTCTTGGAAACATTGTTCTAAGGATCATGATGAGATCTGCACTGAGGGTTTGATCAATGATCCCTTAAAAGATTTTTTCGAGCATACAATAAAGAGGATAACATCAGCACATCAGGTAAATATGTTCCTTGGTTGACTAAGGAAATACTTAGATCTATAATGTGATTTCTTTTATAAATTCTTTACATTAGAATTTTTGAATATATTGTTGATTCAGATTTACAATAGCAAATAAAATTAAAATATTTATGTTCCTAGCTAGTCTATAATTTTCCCTTAAATTCTAACATGGTATCAGAGATCGGGGCGTGAAAAGAGCTCATTTGTGGCATACTTTTGAGCCTGCGTAGATCCACTATTAAGGGTTTGTTTTGAAGATCAACAATAAGTTTGTTTTATATCAGATCTCTTTTCAGTGTGATCTCATCTTCAGTCAAAGCAAAAGATAGGCTCGAAGGGGATTCAAACTTCAATTCCTGGAAGGCTAGAGTCTTTAATATCATACAAAATGGTGACTTGGATGAGTTGGTTACCAGGGTGATGGAAGAACCTACTTCAAATGCAGGAAGAGAAACCTATAAGAAGAGGCAGGCTGAAGCCAAGAGGGTCATTTTTTACTCAGTTAAAGATAGCATGATGCCCCTTATTGCTCATCTAAGGAAAGCTAAGGAATGCTTTGATGCCCTAGCAAATATATATGAAAAGAAAGCCCCAAATCAGAAGAGGACTTTGAAGAAACAACTACGTACATTGAAGATGGGAAAGGATGAAACCAACTCTGCCTTCTTTTCCAAAATTGCCCAAACAAGAGATCAGCTTGCAGCAATTGGAGTTGTAGTAGATGATGACGACCTTGTACAAACAACAATAGATGGTCTTCCTGAATCATGGGAGACATTTCTCTCATCAATAAATGGAAGAGAAGTTCAAACCAACTTCAAGAGATTATGGCATGATTGCTTGGAAGAAGAGGGTAGACTTAAAAGAAGAAATGAACCCTCAATGATTAAATACCATGCTCTTTCAATCAAAGTGTTAGCAACATTTCTTGTCTTCGGCATCGGGATACACAAATCTGTAGGTTGATCGAGGAGCGACCAAGCGCAGCACACAGAAAAATTCCTTTTTGGACTTAAAATCAAGCGAGCGGGCATTTCATTCTTCAACGGAAAGGATTCAGCGAAAGAGTAGAACAACGATAGATGGGTAATTGCAAAATTAACCAAGTCTCGTCAGGTATAGCACTTAAAGTTTTAAGGAATTCAACGGTTGGAATCCTTTGGGAGGCACTCAGGAAGTTACGAGGACTGTTGATCGCAAGCAGTTCAAGTGCAGTTCTTTTTCTCAAACTCGGGGTTCGTGAGTTCAGAGGACGGACCATGTCTCTTGGTGGCGCGAGATGGCGAGTTGCGAAAAGTGTCCGAAGAGGGTCAACCGACGCTGGCCATCGCGTCTCGGGACTTCGCGAAGGGAGAACGCCAAAGTTCGATACTCCAACTCGCGAGGTCACGAGTAGTGAAAGGCGCTAGTACGTGGACCCTAGCCAACGGTCACATAAGGAGAGCGCCGACCAGAAAGGGGGCCCCACCCATATCGTCGTCCTGGGAAGCGAGAGTTAAAGAAAAGGAGCCAAGAGTCTCTGACTCGCGCAACACGAAATGAAAAGCACTTTTAAAGGCGGGCCCATGATCTTTAGGAACGGTGTCAACCGTCCATCTAAATGGGACACCTGGCGCGCGCGATTAGGCCCCTCGCCTTTTCGCCTATCGCAACTTCAAAGCGCAAGAAGCAGCTCCACCTTTTCCCGATGCATGAGATGGGGAGAGCATTCAGGACCTGGGGCCCACAGCATTGTCGAGAGAAATCAGAACCGTCAGATCTAGAGGGTGCATGTCGCCAGATTAAAGTCGTCTCAGCGTTTCACTCATCACAATTTCAAGGAGAAAGTGTTAACCCCTTCCGATCACGAACACCGAAAGCACTTTGAGGATAAGCACGCGGTCACAACCCATGGTCACTTGGGAAAGAAGGGAGCTGTGCCGAAAGGGGCCAAAGGCGCCGAATCTAGACGTCGAAAGGAGTATCTCGATCTCCAGGTACCATCTGATACGATACCGCTCCCGGCTCTCGCTTGAAGTTAATAAGGCAGGAAGGGGTGGGTGAAACCTCTCCTCATGCATTAAGTGCAAGGTATGGAAGGTATGGCAAGCGGTCTGCTCGAGAGGGTCCTGTGTACCCAGTTCTTCAAGGAAGCCATGCCGAGTCCTCGACTGGTCAGAGGAGGTTTGCATACGCTAAATCATCATTTACTGGGCCCAGCTACTCCCCCTCTGCAGAGGCCATGCGCAGTTAAGGAGACGTCTGGCGAAGGACTTCTGCTCGAAAATTGATTGAAGAGACGCTACGCCTTGGAGGGCAAGCGCGCCTCTGTTGGGCAAATCCACCCAAGTATATGTATTCAGTTTTTGGTATTTTGAAGGTATCGATGGTAGAGCGAAGCTCCCGATTGTAAAAGTTTTAACACACTCTAGTCCTCTGGTTATGCATCTATATGTAAGATTTCTTGCTTAATGACAGACACCTTTCTCATTCCATCTATTTTTCGTCTTATGCTAAGAGAGTTCATGTTCTACTGATTCACACGAATTATGGAAATTATGTTATGATAAAGAATTTATTGTGGCGTTATTGTTTTCTCTGGTTTTCTGCATCTGAATGTAAGAAGATCTTTCATTTTAACGTCTTCTTCTACAGTCTGTTAGGAACCCGATGTTACAGCAGACCTTTTCAGTTCTCCAATACAAGTCTTCCCCCTAATCACCCATACTACGACTCACTGTCTGAAGTTACTTAAGACCTCACTTGTCCATGCATGCCTGGCCTAGTTTCGGAGTTGGAACCACATTGTTGAGAGTTAACCTCCATTCGATCACCCCATTAAATAAATCATGACATAAACTGATGGGCGTCGGGCTCTGCTCCTGCTGCAATCCGGGGGTGACTTTTGATGCTAACATTTCTAGCGCCGTTGCCGGGGACGAAGTTGAATATTTTCCCCAGGATTGAACGACAAAGACTAGCTGATTTTGAAGGTGCATTAGATATCAGAACTATTGAGATTGCTACTGTGCATTTGGTGACTCCATTGTGACGACTCCGCTGGGGAGAGCCTGCTCTATCAATTGTGGCTTTCAGAGGCAGACACACGCGGTCTCAACCACAGCTACCCCTAGTTGCACCTGTATCTAATCCAGAGGTGATTTTCAGAAAAGGAAAGGCTTCTGAAGGAGAAACTCCCACCGCCGAATCTGGTAATCCGATATCTCCTTCTGTAGAGGCTCCTTTTTCTCCTCCTCAGCTTCCTAGCAAACCATTTTCTGAAGTTTCCCGTTTCCTGAATTTCGGGAGTGTTCCTGCTGAGTTTTCCCCTCCTGGTCTGGGATTGGAGGAAGAAATCCTTGTCACTCCCCTTTCCCCTGAAGCTGTAGCTGGGCGTAGACCCAGGACCGTGGAAGATTTTCCCACACCTAGTTCTACCACTACTGCGCAAAGAAGAGCATCGGCTAGCTTGAGCTTGCTAGCCTCCTCCTTAAATCTCCTCTTGGTTCCCACTCCACTTCAAAACTCATTCCCGGTAGCCCCTTCACGAACCCCATCTCTTCCACCTATCTTTCCTATGGCTGGAATTAATCCCCCTCTGAATAGAATGGATGCAATAGTCGCGGCCAGATACGCCCCCTTAGTCCTACCTCATCCTATGAATCCTCTCCCTGCTGGAGATTACTTGAAGTATATGCCCAAGTTCACTGGGGAAGGGGACATAACCGCAGAAGAGCACCTGGCTTCTTTTTATAGTTATGCAGACAACCTGAACATTGAAAATGAAGATGTCTTGATGAGAGTTTTTGTCTAGAGCCTAGATGGCGAGGTGAGGAAATGGTTTAGAGGACTGGCCCCCGGATCTATTGCTGGTATCGAAGCCCTGGATGGTGTTTTTCTAAGGAAGTGGGGCGACAGGAAGGATTTCATGTATTACATGACTGAGTTCGGGTATTTGAAGAAGATGGATGGAGATTCCATTTACAACTTCTCCAAAAGATTCAATAAAATTTATAACAAAATCCCTGTCGAGATAAAGCTTTCAGAAGCCTCAGCCAAGATTTCTTATGCTAGTGCATTTGGCCCTGATTTTTGTCTATTGTTGAGAGAAAGAAGATCCACCACCTTGGCTCAAATGCAAGATGCGGCCATAGAGGTGGAATCTAATGTGTTAGCAGTGGACAGGCTAAGGAACAAGGCCGACGTAGACAGAGGAAAGGGAAGGTCGTAAGCCTCAACTTCTGGTCCATTGGAGCCCCACCCTCAAGTGGATGAACTGACCAGGATGGTGAAATCTTTGTCTGCAGAGATGGAGAGAATGAAAGTGGAAGGGAGGCAGGCATACAAGGCCCCTCAGAATGCTAAAAACAAAGGAGGTTTCAGGAGCCCGAACAATTTCACTCCCCTGAATGTGCAAAGAGAGAGGGGAAGAGACAGAGAAGATCAGAAAATTCAGGCCCCTTTTCAAAACAATTTTGTGGCCGAAGAGGAACGAGGGGAAGTAGATGAGATCGACCCTGAAATCCACTACTTTGGAGACACTCCTCCTTTCCCTCATCTGACTCAATCTGCATACGAGGAGTCTCTCATAGATAGTCAGCTAAATTAACTTAGCAAGGGAGACAAGACTAGTGGCGGCCGAGGCAGGTACAACCTGAGGTCTGATAAAAAGACAACAACACCTGATATTCCTGAGCAGACCACTGGAACAGAGAAACCTTCTAACGAAGTAGCAAATGGTCACAGAGGTAAGAAGGCTCAACCCCTTTCTCCCATTGTCCACAATCATGTTCCTGAAATAAGAGAAATTCCAAAGCCTACATCTTATTTTAATTTCGAGCATGAGATTCAAAAGATCAAAATCCCTGTACCCCTCACCGAGCTGATTAAGCATGAAGAATTTAAAAAAAGCTTCTCTGAGCTTGTACGTTCTGAAGCCTCATGCCTTCCCACGGACTCCATAAATCTCCAAGATGAAAAGCCAGCAGTTGTCCTAGGACCCATGGTAGAAGACAGAGATGATTCATCCCCTCCCTTCTACACTTCCCTGAACATACATGATAAAGTGAGGCATAATTGCCTTATGGATTCAGGGGCCTCTCACAACCTCATGCCCAAAACCATCATGGAAGAGTTAGGACTGGAAGTCACCTGAGCCTATCATGACCTCTTTTCCTTTGACTCCAAGAGAGTCTAGTTTCTTGGAGTTATTAAAGACTTGGTCGTGACCTTGTTTCAGTTGCCTATGAAAAGTGTGGTCATGGATATCGTAGTGGCCGATGTTCCCCCCAAGTTCGGTATGTTGTTATCAAGATATTGGATAAATAGACTGGGGGGGACCTTGCAGATGGACCTCACGTATGCTACTATCCTAGTGTTCGGAGGAGAGCATAGAAGACTATACAGGGAAGCCCAACTAGCCTACATAATCAGTGATGAAGCCAACCTACCAATCATCCCATCTTCGCCTTGGACACTGACTTAGGCTCCAGTTTACTACAGCTTACCAATGCTCCCAAACCTCCTCTTAAGCTCAGACAACAGCCCACTATTTCCCTTGAATTTCCTCCCTCCATCACCCCCGTCTGGAAAATGTTCTTTGATGGAGCCTCTTCCAGGGAAGGCGCTGGTGCTGGGGTGTTTTTTGTGTCACCTGCCCAGGAAACTATATCTCTGTCATACAAATTGGAATTTGAAACCACAAACAATGTGGCAGAGTATGAAGCCCCTTTTCTAGGACTAAGAGCTGCGAGGGAGATGGGAATTCAGGAAGTAGCTGTGTTCGGTGATGCAAAGTTGGTGGTCCAACAGGTCAGAAACGCTTATCAGGCTAAGCACCCTTGACTCAAAAATTACAGAAATGAAGTATGGGACCTCATTGACAATTTCTTCTCAGCCTTCAACATCTCTTTTATTCCAAGGGAGGATAATGCTGTGGCCGATTCTTTAGCTGTTTCAGCTAGCCAGTTCAAGGTCCCTCAACCGCCTATGGTCAAATATGATGTTGAGATAAAGTATAGGCCCTCTGTACCAGACAATGTCAAGCATTGGAAGGTATTTGAGGATGATCTGGAAATCGAGAAGTTTCTCCAATCTATTGATGAGTTTTCTGTGTTGCACATTGATCAGGATCCTGACCTGGAAGGTGACCCTCGCCCTGAGGTGTTTTTAAATAAAATTGCTAACCACCAGATTATTCAGCTGCCTAGCAATCACATTCTGAGGGGACTTATTCCTTTAGAAAGATTGTTCGATGGGAATGATGTGGCAGTGAAGGGTAGGGTTTCAGATGAAAATGCTGATACAGTCAAGTGCAACATTGGCACACTGGAGGAACCTAAGTTTTTCAAGCTGTCAAGCAGTTTGACCACAGAACAGAGGGCCGAATATGCTGAGTTGCTGAAAGAATTTGTTGATGTGTTCACATGGACTTACGAAGACCTCAAGACATATGATACGTCCGTCATTGAACACAAGATCCCAATGAAAGAAGAGGCTAAGCCATTCAAGAAGAAGCTAAGACCAATAAATCCCATGTTGTTGCCTGTCATGGAGAAAGAAGTGAAGAAGTTGTTGGAGGCCCAGATCATCGTCCCCCTAAGATATTCCGAATGGGTGGCCAACTTGGTCTCGGTAAGGAAGAAAAGTGGAGAGATCAGGCTTTGCGTCGAATTTAGTAACCTGAACAAGATCTCAAAGAAGGACAATTATCCCCTGCCCAACATGGAACACATATTGCAGAGGATAACCGGTGCATCTAGGATCTCCATGATCGATGGTTTTTCTGGCTATAATCAGATATCGGTCATGCCTGAGGACAGAGAAAAGACGGCCTTCACCACTCCTTGGGGCACATTCATGTATGCCAAAATTCCATTCGGAATGATGAATGCAGGAGCGACGTTTCAACGAGCCATGGACATAGCCTTCATCGGGGAGAAAGACAAATTTGTGGTGATATATCTGGACGACATAACAGTCTTCTCAAGGTCCGACCAAGAGCACTGATGTCACCTGAGAAAAGTTTTCTCAAAATGTCGAAGGTTCGGCCTATCCCTAAACCCCAAGAAGTCTTTATTTGCTATGGAGGGGAAGTTATTAGGCTATATAGTATCAATGAAAGGAGTAAGGATTGACCCTAGCAAAGTGGAGGCAATTCGGGCCCTGTCACTTCTCAGATCTAAAAAGGAGGTTCAGGCCTTTTTGGGGAAGATTAATTTTCTGAGGACGTTCATTTCAAATTTTGCTGAGCTGGTGAAACAAATCACAACCATGCTCAAGAAAGGAAATGAAGTGAGATGGACTGCAGAACCCAGGGAATCTTTTGTCCAAATAAAAAGAGCATTGACTGAAGCGCCTGTGCTGATCAGTCCTGACTATTCCAAAGACTTCCTAATCTTCTCTTTCGCCTCTTGCGATACAGTAGCGGCGGTCTTGTTGCAGAGAAATGAGGAAGGGCAAGAGCAACCTATCGCCTTTTTCAGTAGGGCATTGAGAGATGCAGAGGTCAGGTATGAAATCATGGAGAAACAGGCCTATGCTTTAGTGAAAGCTCTCAAGGCTTTCAGATTCTATGTCTTGCACTCAAAAGTGACTGCTTATGTTCCTTCGACCTCTGTGAAGGACATCTTGGTATAGCCCAACATAGACGGGAGGAGAGGTAAATGGATAGCCAAGATCCTGGAATTTGACCTGGAAATAAGGCCTACCAAATTGATCAAAGGTCAGGGCTTAGCCAAGCTGCTGGCTGAAGCCAATTGCCAATATTTGGGGGTAGGTTTCATGAACGAATGCTCAGGAATTCAATTGGGTCAGTTGTCTGAAATAGACCCTCAAGGGGAGCCCCCATTGGCCCGATGTCCTTGGTATAAGGATGTCATATATTTTCTGCAGGAGTTGCGGCCCCCAGATGGCTTGCAAAGAAACGCAGAAAGAGCTCTGAAGCTCAGGGCAGTCAGGTACTGCCTTATTGATCAAATTTTATACTGGAAATACCCCCTGGGGGTGCTTTTAAAATGTGTGGATCCATCAGAGGCTGACAAGATCATGGTCAAATTTCACAGTGGCCTATGTGGAGGGCACCATTCTTGGAAGACTACAACCCACAAAATTCTTAGAGTTGGGTACTACTGACCCACTTTGTTCGCTGACGTCCATAGAGGAGTTAGAGCCTGTATCACATGTCAAAGATTTTCAGGAAAGCAATAGCTCAAGTCTCTGCCTTTACAACCTGTAGTTGTTTCGGGACCTTTCCAGCAATGGGGCCTGGATTTTATTGGAGAAATCCACCCTGCTTCCAGTGGGCAACACAGATGGATCCTGACTGCCACAGACTTCTTTACCAAATGGATTGAAGCTATCCCCACTAGGATTACTTCCCATAAGGTGATAATTGGATTCCTGGAAGACCTCATCACAAGATTCGGTTGCCCGAGAAAGATCGTCACAGATAATGCAACCTCATTCAAGGCTGAACCTCTGGTTAAGTTGTGTGAGCAATTCAGAATCAAGCTGATTCACTCCACCCTGTACTATCCCTAGGGAAATGGTTTAGCAGAATCTTCCAATAAGAGTCTCATAAGGATCATCAAAAGATTATTGGAGGAAAACAAAAGGGCTTGGAATTCAAAGCTAAAATTCGCTCTATGGGCTGATCGGGTGATGACAAAGAGATCTATAGGTACCTCCCCTTTCCAGTTGGTATACGGAGTAGAAGTTGTCTTCCCTTCTCAGCTGACCATTCCTGTAGCAAAATTCTTCCAGTATTATCAAGAAGAGCCAAATGATATGATCCGAAGAATTCATCAGCTGGTAGAAGTCCAGCAAGCCAGAGAGCAGGTAATGATCAGAATTCAGGACCATCAGTGGAGGGTCAAGCAGGTATTTGACAAGAAGGCAAAGAAGGAGGAGTTCCAAATGGGAGACCTGGTACTAAAATGGGACGCTCCTAAGCAAGACAAGGGAAAACATGGTAAATTTGAAGCCCTGTGGATCGGGCCTTTCAAAATCTCTGAAGTCTTCTCAAATAACACATATCGGCTACAAGATTTGGAAGGCGAAGAAGTTTTCAGCAGCCCAGTAAATGGGCATTTTCTTAAAAAATGTTTTGTCTGAGCCTTCAGTGGCCCTCATGTTTGTAAATATTTTCCTTTCTGTTCTTTTCTTTTACTTTATTTGTTTTGGCTTAGTAAAATGACTCCATATCCCATCAGCAAGGCACTGGAACTGCAAAATGAGTTCTTAGAGCATCACAGGGACGACTCTATCCCCCATGGAGCCTAATGTTAGCAACATTTCTTGTCTTTGGCATCGAGATACACAGATCTACAGGTTGCTCGAGGAGCGCCCAAGCGCAGCACACAGAAAAAGTCATTTTCGGACTTAAAATCAAGCGAGCGGGCATTTCATTCTTCAGCGGAAAGGATTCAGTGAAAGAGCAGAACAACGATAGATGGGTAATTGCAAAATTAACCAAGTCTCGTTAGGTATAGCACTTAAAGTTTTAAGGAATTCAATGGTCGGAATCCTTCGGGAGGCACTCACGAAGTTACGAGGACCGTTGATCGCAAGTGGTTCAAGCACAGTGCTTTTTCTCAAACTTGGGGTTCGTGAGTTCGGAGGACGGACCATGTCTCTTGGTGGCGCGAGATGGCGTGTTGAGAAAATTGTTCGAAGAGGGTCAACCAATGCTGGCCATCACGTCTCGGGACTTCGCGAAGGGAGAACGCCAAAGTCCGATACTCCAACTCGCGAGGTCACGAGTAGCGAGAGGCGCTAGTACATGGACCCTAGCCAATGGTCACATAAGGAGAGCGCCAACCAGAAAGGGGGCCCCACCCATATCGTCATCCTGGGAAGCAAGTGTTAAATAAAAGGAGCCAAGAGTCTCCGACTCGCGCAACACGAAATGAAAAACACTTTTAAAGGCGGGCCCACGATCTCGAGGAACGATGTCAACCGTCCATCTAAATGGGACACCTGGCGTGCGCGATTAGGCCCCTCACCTTTTTGCCTATCGCAAATTCAAAGCGCAAGAAGCAGCTCCACCTTTTCTCGATGCATGAGATGGCGAGAGCGTTCAGGACCTAGGGCCCACAGCATTGTCAGGAGAAATCGGAACCGTCAGATCCAGAGGGCGCGTGTCGCCAGATTAAAGTCGTCTCGGCGTTTCGCTCATCGCAATTTCAAGGAGCAAGTGTTAACCCCTTACGATCGCGAACGTCGAAAGCGCTTTGAGGATAAGCACGCGGTCACAGCCCGTGGTCACTTGGGAAAGAAGGGAGTTGTGCCGAAAGGGGCCAAAGGCACCAAATCCAGACGTCGAAAGGAGTATCTCGATCTCTAGGTACGATCTGATACGATACCGCTCTCGGCTCTCGCTTGAAGTTAATAAGGCAAGAAGGGGTGGGTGAAACCTCTCCTCATGCATTAAGTGTAAGGTATGGAAGGTTTGGCAAGTGGTCTGC
Organism: Picea glauca; assembly: GCA_000966675.3. Taxonomy (NCBI): domain Eukaryota; kingdom Viridiplantae; phylum Streptophyta; class Pinopsida; order Pinales; family Pinaceae; genus Picea; species Picea glauca. The sequence continues at coordinate 27,222 of JZKD02S2358491.1, forward strand.
TCGAGAGGGTCCTGTGTACCCAGTTCTTCAAGGAAGCCATGCCGAGTCCTCGACTGGTCAGAGGAGGTATGCATATGCTAAATCAGCATTTACTGGCCCAACTACTCCCCCTCTGTAGAGGCCATGTGCAATTAAGGAGACATTTGGTGAAGGAATTCTTCTCGGAGATTGATTGAAGAGACGCTACACCTTGGAGGGCGAGCGCGCCTCTGTTGGGAAAATCCGCCCAAGTATATGTATTCAGTTTTTGTTATTTTGAAGGTATCGATGGTAGAGCGAAGCTCCTGATTGTAAAAGTTTTAACACACTCTAGTCCTCTAGTTATGCATCTATATGTAAGATTTCTTGCTTAACGACAGACACCTTTCTCATTCCATCTGGTTTTCGTCTTATGCTAAGAGAGTTCGTTTTCGACTGATTCACACGAATTATGGAAATTATGTTATGATAAAGGATTTATTGTGGCGTTATTGTTTTCTCTGGTTTTATGCGTCTGAATGTAAGAAGATCTTGCATTTTAACGTCTTCTTCTACAGTCTGTTAGGAACCCGATGTTACAGCAGACCTTTGCAGTTCTCCAATACAAGTCTTCCCCCTACTCACCCTTACTACGACTCACTATCTGAAGTTACTTAAGACCTCACTTGTCCATGCATGCCTGGCCTAGTTTCGGAGTTAGAACCACATTGTTGAGAGCTAACCTCCATTCGATCACCCCATTAAATAAATCGTGACATAAACTGATGGGCGTCGGGCTCTACTCCTACTGCAATCCGGGGGTGACTTCTGACGCTAACACAAAGCCAAGAAATGGAAGAGGGTTCCTCAACACAAAGGAAAAGGTAAGAAACCTCAAGGTAAGCACTCTCAGTCTCACTCTCATTTATCTAAAGTAAGATGCTTTAACTGTAACAAGCTAGGTCATTATGCAAAAGATTATAGGAACCCTCCTTCACAGCAGAAACGAAAAGGCGGGTTCCATGCTTCAGTTGCAACTGAGGAAGAAGAGCCTCAAAGAAAGAGAACCAAAGCTACTACTAAAGAACAAGAACATCGTAGAAAAATTTATCTTGTTTCATCTCTCTCCGGTGCTGTCACCAAATCAGAAGAAATTTGGTTAGTGGACAATGGGGCCTCCAAGCACATGACAGGCTTCAAACAAAATCTTGTGAACTATCTGTAGATTTTTAATGAAAAAATCAGAAATATTCCATTCACACATTTCATCAAACACTTAACAACATAGAAATAACTGTCTTCATAAATTTTAGAAATGCATACCCACATTTAGAAATTTCCACAAGCAGAAATACACATTACTAAGAAAAATATGTAGTGGAAATACACAGTGGACAATAACCCATAACTCAACGAAATTTAGGCAAATGCCAGGGAAAACCCCAATGTGGGGAAACCCAACAAGAGAGAGATATTATTATTTTGCTTCAGGAAAGTTCAGAACAACATCAATAACACTTTTCAGCCAAGAGAAATACCTCTTACAACACAAAAACTGTCCCCCACAAATCTGTCTTGAAAACCGTACCATTGTTCGTACAGTTGTAAGGATTTACTGAAAGTTGGCACCTTGAAATTCGTGCCACAATAGGAAGTTGTACCTTGCCTTTTGTATGGCCATCCTTCAGAAAATTCTTCAAGGGATGCCTCAAAAACTGTGCCCAAGCTTGCCTCAATTTTCATGCCTCAAGAATGTTGTTGTACGGCCTGTACGGATTCGTACAGTATGGCCTGTCCCAACAAATATCACTGCACCAAATCAAAACAAAAAATGCCTCCCTAGGATTTGTGCCCTAGCTCTCTTGGGAATCGTGCCCTTCTTGATGCTCACTTTCCTCTCTCAAGCAATCTCTCTAACTCAACTCCTCTTGTCTTCTTCGGTGTGTTCTTCTCACATCCCTAAGCATGTATATGTACTCTTCTCTTTTCCCAAGAAACCCTAACTTACATAACCAACTGAATCTAATGGCTATCATAAGTCTAATATGAGGGATCATATTTAATGCTCCTCATTAATTACAAAATAAGTAACAAATGCTCATTAAATACTTTTTGGGTCCCACAACTTAAAATCACTTTAAGTTGTAAAGTACATTCACTTTATAAAAACACTTTATTTAAAAAATCACTTTACAAATAAAACATGTCTAGGAAATATGACTTTATGTCCTCCCCATGACAGAACACAAAAACATGAATGAGGACATCCCTTGTTACATTTCAACACTCCCTCTTAACGAGGGATGTACTCACTGCCATCTCCATCATCTGGTCCCATCACATTGTGCTCTGTAGGAGCTCCCTCTAAATCTAGAGCCATCTGCAACACCTGCACATAACTCAAACTAGAGGATCTTCTCTTGGCAACCTCTCGGAACCCTGATCTCACTTCATCTTAAGCATCAGGTCGATCAACCTGGCTGAGACTTCTACAAGTTCTTAGAAGAGACTCGCTTTATTCTCTCGGAATGCAAGATTGATATCTTGGCACCACCGCAGTCTCAGAAGCCTCCTCATGCTCCTCATACGACATTGAATCACACATAAAAGGCTTTCCTCTCAATATATACAACCTATTCACCCAGTTACCGATCAGCTGCAGCTCTACTGGGTCCACTCCCTCTCTATAGATAAATACATGTTCCCTCTTGAACAATACGCAATATCCTACATCCTCCAAGGCTGAGACTGAGAGCAAGTTAACACTCAACCCTGGAACAAAGAGAACTCCATCAATCTCCATGAGTCCCCCAAACTCGATTTGGAATCTGACATTCCCAACTCCACGTAGAGCTCTCGCCATACCACCTTCATTTACCACCTGTCGGTCAGGACCAATCTCTGTGAAGTATGGGAATACTCGTCATGTGGTTAGAGGCTTCGCTATCCACAATCCATCTGACATCACCTCTGAATCCTTTGTTGTTAACACTGGAAACTAGGGTAACCAAAGAAAATTCCCTATCGAAATTTGAAGCAAAGTCCTCTATGGTTGTTGTAGCAGCTGTCTCAGGCCCCTATGACTCCTTCTTCTTCTTCTTCTTCCTCTCAGGACAATGAGAAGCAAGGTTCCCCAACTTGTTAAAACAAAAGCATCTGACTTTACTCAAGTCCCTCCCGAAACTTCCTTTCTTCTTGCTCTTTGCCACAAGAGCAACATTCTCATCAACTCTATCTATCTTCTGATCACTGCTCTGAGATCTTTCTCGGATCTCCTCCTGAGTGAAATCATCCCATAGTCTACTCCAATCTAGTAGATGCTCATGACCCACCACGCACTTCATGAAGACTTCCCAATCTTTGGTGAAGCCATTTAAGGCTATCCTCACCAACTCAGAATTTGAAATGACCTCTCCAACAACTGCCAACTCATCTTTAATTTGAGCCACCCGGGTAAGATAAGAAGAGACACTCTCCTCCTTACCCATCTTGGTATCATGCAACTTAGTCTTTAAGGCCATCTTCTGGTTCTCATTCTTCGCCTCAAACAAGTTTTTAAGTGCATCCCACATCTCCTTGGCAGTCTTTTTCTCAGCCAAGTGTGGGATAAGGTGATCCTTCACC
>JZKD02S2358502.1:0-10916 GCA_000966675.3 Picea glauca
TCTCCGGGCCAGTGGAGTCCAAATACGGTATTAAATTCTCAGTGGAAGTTAACGCCCCTTTTTCAAGGTGCCCTCCACCACCATCGTGGTCTCTTTTCCGCACATCCCCTCTCAGGAGTTCTGTAATAAATTCAAACTATCATTTACATTCATTGACCTCTTCCTGTAGGTCCATTTACAGCACATATTCATACTTATGAGTTTTGCCATAGTCCTTGGCCAGTTCAGTTATATTTACAATCTGGGGGAAACAGGGTGTTACAATACATCAAACTTACCACTGCATTAGCATATGGTACACGAGACATATAATAATTTTCTTCGTCATTATTAGGACATAAACCTGAAGAAAGCTTGAAATGAAAAGCCAAAGCGATCTGTACGTGTTTCACATTATTCATACTGAATCTTATAAGTATTTTCTCCACATACTTCTATTGTGATAACCACAACTTACCATTTTTCATGTCTTTGTGTACCTCCATGGCTAAGATTTGTTTTTTTGCTTCTAGATCCTTCATATCAAATTCCCTAGCCAACTGAGTCTTTAACATGTTGATTTCAATCATGCTTTTATTTTCCACAAGCATATCGTCAACATATAACACCAAAATAATGAACATGTCATTTTCCAACTTTTTAAAGTAAACATAATGATCATATTCACTTCTTGTAAAATTTAGGCTCACCATGAAGGAATCTAACTTCTTGTACCATTGCGTGGGAGATTGTCTCAGGCCATACAATGACTTCTTGAGTTTGCAAACAAACCTCTTATTGCGATCCTAAACAAACCCTTCTGGTTGTTCCATATATATATCCTCATTTAAATCTCCACATGTAGAAACATTGTTTTAACATCTAGCTACTCTAACTCAAGATCAAGTAAAGCAACTAGTGCTAACACAACACGAACTGAAACAAGCTTCACAACTAGTGAAAATATCTCATGAAAATCAATACCTTCCTTTTGAGAATACCCTTTTTCTACCAGTCTTGCTTTATACCTCTCTCGACTTTATCATCAACACCCTTTTTCATTTTGTAGACCCACTTGCAGTCGACAACCTTCGTGTCCTTTGGAAGTTCTACTAGGTCCCATGTTTTATTCCTCTCTAAGGCATCCATTTCTTCTTTCATAGTTTTCTTCCATTGAGCACTTTTAGATACCTTAATTGCTTCCCGAAAACAACTAGGTTCTCCATCAATAGAAACTAAAGCCATAGATGAAACATAATCATCATACCTTGTAGGAGGATTCCTAACCCGTGAAGATCTCCTTAGAGATGGTTGAGGCATATCCTCAGTTTCCTGGATATTTTCTGCATCTTCATTTTCTTCTTCTGGAACTTCTTCATGCTCCTCCCGTTCTGGAGATGGTTGAGTTTCCAACTGAATTTGTTGAACTTGCGGTACATGTTCTGGTCTTACTTCAACATCTACCAGTTTTGATTTTAAGAGTGAGGATTCATCAAATACTACATCTCTGCTAATGATGAGTTTATGGGCAGTACGATCCCACAATCTGTACCCCTTAAATCCATCACCATAACAAACAAAGACTTATTTCTTTGATATAGGATCTAACTTAGAACACTCATCTTTAGAAATAAGAGCATAAGCATCACAACCAAATATTCTCAGATTTGAAAAATCACACAAATGACCTGTCCAAACCTCTTCTGGAATCTTACAGTTTATTACAGTTGATGGTGACCGATTTGTCAGACAACATGTTGTAAGAACTACTTCTTCCCACAACTCATGTTGCATCTTGGCATTATTGAGCATGCTCCTTTCTCTCTTTAGAAGAGTCCTATTCATGCATTCAACAACACCATTCTGTTGAGGAGTATAAACCATGGTTTTATGTCTTTTGATCCCATTTTCCTAACAATAGTTCTCAAATTCCATAAATGTGAATTCACCTCCATTATCTTTCCTTAAACACTTGATTGACCTGTCAGTGTTCTTTTCAACCAAAGCTCTTAATTGCTTAAAAGTATTAAATACATCATATTTTATTTTAAGTAAATAGACCCAAACCTTCCTAGAGTAGTCATCTATAAATGTCACAAAATATGACGATCCTCCAAGAGAAACTGTAGGGGATGGTCCCCAAACATCTGGATGAATGTAATCAAGGATACCTTTGCTTAGATGCCTTCATGTTTTAAACTTCTATCTACACTGTCTTTTGAAAACAAAATACTTGCAGAAATTCAAATTCAGAAACTTCAAACTTGGAAGTGACTTACGATCAACCAGTACCTTAAGCCCTTTCTCGCTCATATGACCCAAACACTGATGCCATAAACAAATAGAGTCACTTGCATCTCCATATGCTACCACTACTTGATTTACTTCTATCCTTCCTTCAAGCTGATAAAGGTTCCCAATCCTTTTTTCCTTCATGACTACTAAGATGCCTTTGGACACCTTCAATACTCCACCTTGAGTTGTACACCCGTAACCATCAGAATCTAGAACTCCCAAAGATATCAAGTTATTCCTTAGTTCGAGAACATTCCTTACATCTATTAATGTTCTTACAAAACCATCATGCATTTTAATGTGGACACTACCAACTCCAACAATTTTACAAGAAAAATCATTTCCCATAAAAAAAACACCATCATCAATAGATTGGTAAGTTGGAACCAATTTCTATGAAGACACATGTGGCTAGACGCACCAGAATCTAACAACCAATGCTGATGTTGACGTGAAACATCACAAGTAGACAATACCTCATCAATCATACATGAACTGGAACCTGAACTTGTTTCAGCTACATTAGCTTCCTTTGCTTCTTTTGTTGAGTCCTCCTTGGATGCATTCCGTCTTTCTCAACAATCCTTCTTGAGATGCCCAGATTTTCCACAGAACCAACATTTCATCTTACTTGGGTATGGAACCCATTTTGGAAATAGAAGAGGATTTTATCATCTTAAGAAGTGTTTGGAAAAGTAATTGAAGGCTTTCTGGTAGAAGTGTCTATGCAAGTAATGAAATGAATTTTGGTAGGGTTTGTTTTTTAAGTTATTTCAATATATGTTTTTTTAATTTAGTTGGTAAGATAGAAGTGGTGACATTTTTTAAGATTTTATAATTGTTTCCAAATACATATTTACCTACCTCATTGAAGTAGCTATGACTACATAAGTTGGTCAATTTTATGCATATGATATTGAAATCATATTCAAGCGATCTAGATCCTGGATGCTAAGATCCTCAAATGCATGAATACCAAAGAGAGGAGGAGATAAACTTTGCAAATCTTCTATGAAATATCACCAAAAATTTAGATTTACAAGTAATGGAAACTATTAAACATAAGGAAATAATAATAAACTAAAATTCATCACAAAAATATTATTTGGGATAGTTGTATGGGTAAAACAGATTCCATTACAACAAAAATATTATTTGGGATAGTTGTATGGGTAAAACAGATTCCATTACAACAAAAACATTATATGGAATGAAGCCATTTTTCAAACCTTTTCTTCTCATCTTTGAACTCTCTCTATCGCATTTATATAATTCTCTTTTAGTTCGTCAAATAGAAAGAATACCAACAACTCTCTCTATCACATTTATATAGTTCCTCTTTGAGTTTGTCAATATCAAGAATACTAACAACTCATTCACCTCATCATCCCTTTCAACTCAATATAGATAACTTAGTCTTTATATAAAATAATAATTAAACAAAACAAACTATTTATATAATTCTCTTTGAGTTCGTCAGATAGAAAGAATACCAACAACTCACTCTATCACATTTATATAGTTTCTCTTTGAGTTTGTAAATATCAAGAATACTAACAACTCATTCACCTCATCAACTCTTTCACCTAATATAGATGACTTAGTTTTTATATAAAATAATAATTAAACAAAACAAACCTATTTTTAAATAAAGAAAATTGTAAATATCAAGAATACTAACAACTCATTCACCTCATCAACTCTTTCACCTCAATATAGATGACTTAGTCTTTATATAAAATAATAATTAAACAAAACAAACTATTTTTAAATAAAGGAAAGGGCACAATGAAGGAAGGAGAGTTCCCTTTATCGTGAGAGAATAGTCTTTATTGAGGTGTTGTACAATGAGAAAGCAAAGATGAAGTATGGAGGAAAAAAGGAAGAAAGGACTCAGAGAAATTTGGAAAATGAGCATATCGCCAAAAGGAAATATTTTGGCATGATAAGTCGACCAAAAGAAAATAAAAGAGGGAGAAATGACGAAGGAAAGATAATTTTTTGGTGCAATAAAGAATGGAAAATGTTCTCTTTATTGTGTCAAAATAAAATAAAAGAGGGTGAAATAATGAAGGAAAGATAATTTTCAAGTGTGATAAAGAAGGGAAAATATTCCTTTTATAACACCTAAAGAAAATAAAAGAGGGTGAAATGACAGAGGAACGATAATTTTTGGGTGCGATAAAGAAGGGGAAAGATTCCCTTTATCACACCAAAAGAAAATAGAAGAGACCAAATTGATGGATAAAAGATAATTTTTTGGGTGTGATAAAGACGGGAAAAGATTCCCTTTATTGTGCTAAAAGAAAATAAAAGAGCATGAAACAACAGAGGAAACATAATTTTTGGGTGTGATAAAGAAGGGAAAAGATTTTGTTTATTGTGCCAAAAGAAAATAAAGATCATGAAACAATGGAGGAAAGATAATTTTCGGGTGCGATAAGGAAGGGAAAAGATTCCATTTATTGCACTGGAAGAAAAAAAGAGAGGGTGAAACTGTGATGAAAAGAAAATAAAAGGGCGTGATATGCAATGTCGTAGAAGGAAAATATTCTCAAGTGACACATTGCAAAATAGAATAAAAGGAAGGAAGAGTATAAGAGAAATAAGAAGAGAGGAGAGAAAAAAAGAAGAGCGAAGAAAAGAAGAGAAGAAAAGAAAAGAAGAAAGATGAGGAAGATATATATAAAAAGTTTGGAGCGAAAAACTTGTTTTGGCCATAACATGGGCAGGTTAACTTAAAATCAGATGAAATTTAAAGGGTATGTCCACAATGAGAAAGCCTACAAAAATGTCAATGAAAGAAACTGGCCAATTTTAATTCAATTTTCTGGAAAATCCAAATGAGTGGTTTTTGAAGAATAGGGTGGTGCTCAATGATAAGGACCCAAATGAAGATGAAATGTTTACTGTAACTCCAAAACGTAGACACGACGATAACTAGTTAGGATGTTTCCCAAATTCCAAAGAGTTTGGAGTAGAGGTGCCAAAACAGGGCAAAAATGCACTATCCTGGGCCACTTTTGGGGGATTTTTGAAATCTTCAAAGGAGGAAAAGGGACACAGATCACCAATATGGAAAAAATTATTAACTCAACATTTTACTTCCTTGGCTAGATGGATAACTTTGTCTCACTAATGTTTTTCTCAATTTCCCTCTATTTAAGAGATAACGGTTTTTGGTGAAAATTCGAAGTTTAGAGAAAACGTAAAAAGAGAAAGGTTAACAAATATAGATTGATGTAGAATTTGAAGGAAACATCATATTACCAATCAAAAATATGATAGGGACTCATAAACAAGAATAATATTAGTGTCCATTATAAAAGTTTTTTTTATTTCTTGCCATATTTTCTTTTACAAGGGGAAAACGTTGGCCTCTAAGCCAAATTGCACTATTGAAAAAGGGCACAATTGAGTAGAAATGACAGATTCAAAAAGCCATAACTTTTAGCTCAAAAATCAGAATGAGGCACACATATAGTTATCAGAAGGCTCATAATTTTTATTATTGTATGAGTGTTCTTCAAAAATTGAGACAAAGAAGGACATGTAGCTTAAATAATGACAATTTTACAATATGCATAATTCTAATAGTATTTGTTTCATGCACATTTTTACAGAATTAGAGGTACATGTAGAATAGATCTGGTTTCTAAAATGAGAACTAGAGAGATGAGAGATTTACATATCAGCCTGGGAAATGCAAAAACTGAGTCCAATGGACATAGAGGCAGGGTGGAGCCCGTAGAGATGGTTGAGAATGAGAAGCTTGCAGAAAGAAGTGTAGAATTGCAAAGAAGACAATGAAAGTTTGATGATAGCTCTGGAGGAGTAGAATAAAATTAAGACTCAGTTGCTATAGATTTTGAATAACTTGCAAAGACAAATCCATTAAGATTCTAGCACAAAACATCAACTAGTGTAAGACATGCAACAAAACCCATATCTCGTGATAGGAGGAGGCCTAAGTTGGATATTTTGCAAGGAGAAATCAAGAAGCTCAAGCCATCAAATTTTGATGGAGAGCATAGGAAGGGAGAAGATGTCAAAGCTTGATTGTTGGGCATGAGAAAATGTTTTTATCTGCACAATTATTCATCGAATCTAGAAGTAAGAATTACCATATATCATCTTCAGGGGAGGGCTTCCATGTGGTGGGACCAGCTGAAGCTAGTCAAGCATATTGAGGAGAAGAGCATTTCTTGGAAATAATTCAAGAAATACTTCCAACAACAGTACTTGCCATAACACTACTATGACAAGAAGATGCAAGAATTTTTCAATCTCAAGTTATGAAGCATTTACGTTTTTAAGTTTTTTGAGTTCAAGCTATGAAGCATTTACATTTTTAAGATGCTATTGTGTGTACATAAAACAATGTGCATTTACGTTTTTAAATTTCATGTTAGATGCATGTGTCTTTTATCATGTTGCATGCATTTAGTTTAATGGGTATCAAATTATTTGTTGGGTTAGTAGCGGGGACACTACATGTTGGATTTACTTTTCTATGCATTAATGATGAAAGACTTCACATCCTTGACTAGAAAATACTAGTTTTCTCTCCTCCTGAAGATTGCATCCCTCATATAAATGTAGGGGCTTTTAGACACTACACCACACACATCAAGTAGTACTACCTCTACCTCCACTTCATCTATATAATTTTGCACTTATAACAAATTTGATCTTACACTATTTAGTAACCTTGAGTTGTTCATTTGTATTTACCCATCCTAATATATATGAGCTAGGATGATCACGAACTTCCAATCCAAGCTTGTTGACCATATCTTTTGCTACGAGGTTTTCCAATGAACTAGAATCGAATAGAGCATCCACCTTGGTATTTTTGACTTGGATATTAATATGGAAGAGTTTATTCATCTCCTTCTCTTCCTTGTGATGAAGGTTACTTAGATTAACCTCCTTCTGCATTGTAGTGCAAAAAATCTTTTCATCCACATCCAAGTTTCTCTCTACCAAGTTGTCTGAATCTATCACCAATAAGTTCTTCTTCTTGGAATCATTTTTATGGTTCTTTGGTTTCAACTCTAGATGTAACTTCCAACACTTATATTCAGTGTGACCATCAATATTAAAATGGTTGCAGTGCTTGTTTGGATCCTTGCATTGATGTGTAGTGAATATTGTCTTATTTTCCTTTCCTTTCCATTGCTTCTTCCCCTCCTTAGAAACATCTTGGTGGTATTTCTATTTGGAATCACTTGGTTGACCTTTCTTGTGACCTATATTTGTTAGGTATTGTGCTTGCACATAGGCCTCTTCAATTTTCCTAGGTTTAAAGAGAATCACTTGTTTTCATAAATGACTATGTAGACCCCATACTTGAGGAGTATGTATGGGTTCTAAGGATATATACTTATCATAATTTTAATTTTTCTAAACTCTGTGGTGTACTCTTGCACACTCTACCCTTGCCTCCACCTAAAGTAAGACCAGTGAATTCATTGGTCTACTACATACCCGATAGGATAAAACTGGGCCTTGATGAGGTTTTTAAATGCCTCTCACTTAGTTATTGATGGATCACCCTCTAGCCTAAGTTTCTTCGAGTGTATTTCCCACCAGGTTAGTGAAAGGCCCTTTAATTTAAATTGAGCAAATTAAATCTTTTGCTCTTCATTTATATTATTGACATTGAAATGAACTTTTGACTGTTGCAACCAATGATTCAACTTAATAGCATTAATCTCACCTTAGCATGGTTTGATGTCCACTTTTGCTTCCATTTTAAAATAGAGATCATGAAGAAGTGATGACATTCGAAATTGGTTTCTCTTTCTCTAGCTCTTTTTTAGCACCTTTTTATAGTCTTCATTATCTCTTGATTTAACATTTGATCCAACTTCTAATTTAAATCCACCAATATTCCCAAAAGGTCAGAAAAATTTTGCTAGAGCCACCATGAGGAGGGTCATGTTGTGAGAGATATCAATAACTTGTTCTTCCAGATTTACAAATATCTCCTCTATCTCATCACAAGGGTTGTTATGACTGGACTAATCCACCATGGCTAGGGTTCTGAAACTTCCTTCTTAAGCCAATTCCTAGATCCTACAACTTCCCATAAAAACCAAAAAGAAAACTACTTTGATACCAATATGATCTGTAAACTACCGTGGATAATCTACTGGAATAGTTCATCACAAAATATCTTAAAATATTTTGAAAAATCTTTTACTATGTAATTTATTACCTTAGATCTCATATTTATTATTACTAGCTAAGTGCTCAAATTTATGGAAATAATTGAAATCAAAATAAAAGAACAAGAAAATGAACACACCATCCACACAAATGAACACAATATGTGACCTGGGAAACCCAATATGGGAGAAAACCTAGCTAGAAGGCGAGGCCTATGCTATTCGCTCTTTTTCTCAGTTAAGAAATTCAAGTACAAACAAAGGGGCACTCAACATGGACTTCCCCTGGACACTATGACCTAAATAGATTTTGTAGAATATTCTACCTCCTCTATTATGCTCTAATATCCCACTCCTAGGTGCTCTACTCAACTATGGAACAATAACAATACAAAAAGAATGGAACCCCTTCTCTTTTTAGTGGCTCGGTATTTGACATAGCTTGATAGTCACCTAGGGTTAGGTTTAGGGTTTTTGCATGTCTAAACCCTCAATTAGTGTTAGGGTTTTGGATCCTATATAATCTTCTTGAAAGTACACACATGATTAGCCCCAAATCTGTGAGTAATAAGGACTAACATTGTATCCACTCGGTACCATGGTGGTCAATAAGGTAGGTCAACTTGCAGGAGGCATAACTTCGACATACAAACTACGTTTGAGGAGATTTTCACATAGTTGGAAAGTTTTTTGATGTGTAGAACAATATCGAGGGGATGGAAAATTTTCAACCCAAAAAGTGTCATTTGATGCTTCAAACTGGCTTTGGGTTTTTTCGGAACCCAAATCACCAAAACGGGACCTACCCCTAAAATGGGCCCTACAAACCAATTCCTCCAATTTTTCCACCAAGAAAAATACCAAGATAGATGACAAATTATATAATGATCCATTCCAGATCAATTAAGGATAAAGGGAAGATAAATTCTTGATCAATTACAGGTATAGGGAAGCCATATTTAACCTTGTGAGTGGTTTAGAAACCATTGTACATTGATCCAATCCTAGTCAAGGAACTATGGAGTGAAGTGCTAAGGATGTGTTGATCATGGAATGGTTCCAATTATATTGTCTAGAACCAAAGTAAGAGGACATCAACTTTCAGACATTAGCACAAGAATTTCCACATCAAGCATAACCAATTGAAATCAAGAAACCATTGAGACAAGCATTATTGTGGATGAGAGTACACATTGTAATCTTATTGACTAATTGAACAATAAACATAGTTGCTCCTTCATTGAATTGATAAGAATATTGATTATTGAGTAAAGTGCACAAAAGACAAAGTGTAACCTATTTGGTTGGTACTCCATCTAAAGGAACCATTGGGTATGTGCTTTTCTGGTGATTAACAACAGATAACCAAATATGAAGACATAGTTCTCAATGGCATAGTAATTGCGGAGTCTAGCTGATGGTTTTGGTCTTTAATTTTACACCGAGTTTAGAAACCTTGGTAGCCATTCTAAAGATATAGATCTTTGCATAAGACTGAGAACATAGATCATATTTAATTTTACATAGAGGATCCGTGTTGATGTAGTGAGGGGACTATAAGTTCCTCATTTACAGTTCACTCGTAGATGTTTCAAAGTTTGGCGACTTAAATTATATTAAATATTGGTCAACGCAAAATAGTTATTTTCCCAAAAGAGTTGATAGATTACAATGGGTTGCCACATAATTAAAAGGTTGGATTACCATATCATTACAAAGTTTCATAGAGTTTGATTCTAATTGGAAGCAATTATTTAAGTCTCACCATAAGATCATTCCTAGTCCATTTAATATTATTAAATAAGTTGGTTTGTACATGTTTCCTTTCCAAAGTTATGTATTTTCACTCACATGTATTTCATCCTAAATGCATTTTCTCCACAACAGTAGCACCCTTGCCAGGGTGAGGAAGATTGTGATTTTCGATTCTTTCGACAACATCGGTAATGTAGTGGTTTTATACAATGCCATTGTTCTCCATTACCAACCCTTCCATCCATCCTTTTATCTGTCATGGAAAACCACAAAGACAAGTGAAAAGGATATCCTTCAAAGGAATTGTTACTTTGATTGTTGGCACTAGGCGATTATAATATTCATAGCTTCTTTTTTGGTTTGGTTTTGTTTTCATTTGTATGTTCTTTGTGTTTTATGTTGGCTTTGAGTCTCGTTAATTCAAAATTTAGATTCATATTCTAAATCTAGGAAAATATTAGATCCTTTTTCCTCCGAGGTGCTACCACGTTAATGAACAATATTTAAATCTACACCAACATGGAGTTTTTGAAATCTGTCATAGTGTCGAAAGTTCAAAAACAACTATTATGCCAACATTTGGCCAAGTTCAATAATGAATATGTGTTAAGGTCCTAACTCGCACATAGGTAGATCAATGTATTCAGATGTAATAAAGGTCAATATTAATAAGGCCTTTCAATAAAATAGAATAAGGCGGATGTAAGAAGACCT
>JZKD02S2358524.1:0-17689 GCA_000966675.3 Picea glauca
CTATTAATGAAATAAATGTACAGAGACTGTAAAAATACAGAGTGAAAGACTCGCTAGAATGGTGGCAACTTATCTCTGAGAAAAGATGTGACGGCTACTCGCATTCGCAAGAAAATGGTTACAATGAGGCTCTGGAGGAATTTTTACAATAATCGGGAATGCCAAAAGTCCAAGACATCCAAAAACCTAACCCTAGGAGATGAAGCGCCAAAAGTCATGTGGGCCTCGTTTGGGTAAGTTGGTGCATCAACTTCCCGGGGTCGTAACTTTTGCATATGACCTCTGTTTTAGGCGTGTGATAGCTCGTTGGAAAGGTATCATCGAGGAGATTCATTTTGGGGGCTAAATTATGCCTTTGAATATCATTTAGAACCTATATCTTGAAGAAAATTCATTTAGGCCCTCAAAATGGCCTCGCAGGTGAAAACCTGCTAAAAATAGTAAATTGCCAAAATGGCCAGAAAAATGTTTTGAGCCATTTGGAAAAGGTGGGTGGCCCCTGATATCCACCTGGATCACTATGCCTCATAGTTTCATTTCTACTTTGGGAGGTCATCTCTATATGGGACGAGAGGTAGTCTCGACTACTACAATTTCTTTTCTCTCGGAAAATAAGTGCATAAAGGTAATCTCTTAGACTAGAAAATGTGTTCTCTTCATGGTTTGGTGAGAATATGAATAGAAGGTCATTGTTATGACCACCACCTTAGCATGGGGCCTCTCTACACAACAAAATCAAGTGGACAAAATTTTGGAGGAATAGAGAGATATATTCACCTCACCTTTAGGGGTGCATTTTCAATTCTAGGTCAAACATTCAACTGACTTGATACCTGGTGATTCTTTAACTAATGGCCCCAAATACAGATGCCCTCTTTTGGACAATGAGGAAACAAAGTGTCAAATTCATGAGCTCATCCAAAAGACCCACATTTGATCAAGCTCCTCTCCTTGTGGGATCCTAATTTTATTGGTGTAGAAGAAGCATGGGACATGGTGAGTCTGTATTGATTAAAGAGCTATAAACAAAATCACTATTGAGAATTGGTACTCGATCCTTGGGATTGACAATCTCCTTTATTAGCTTAAGGGTGCCAATTTATTTAGTAAGATTTATTTGAATTCAAGCTACCACCAGGTCCCAATTAAATAAACCAATGTATGGAAAACCACTTTCAACTCTAAAGAACACCTCTTTGAGTTTTTGGTCATGCCTTTTGGCTTGACTAATGTTACAACAAAATTCATGAGGACGATGGATGACATCTCTCAACCGTTCACAAAATCTTTTGTGGTCGTATATTTTTATGACATCCTCATCTTCAATAGAACTTGGGAAGACCATTTGCAACACATTCAAAATATCATAAGCACTCTATGAAAACACAATTTATACTCCAATTTAGAGAAATGCACGTTTGGCATGTAGAGAATTCAATATCCAAGACACATCATGGAAGAACATGGGGTGCATGTGGACCCAGCCAAGATCCAATTCATTTTTTATTGGCCAGCCCCAACAACTCTAGCAACTTCTTAGGCCTTTCCAACTTCTATTGTAGGTTCATGTTGAGGTTCCCTCATATCACTTGGAGCTTAAGCCAAGTGACGAAGGGTGGAGATAAAGCCAAGTTTTCTTGGTCTGAGTTACAATAGAAATCATTTGAGGATACGGAATTCCACCTCTATTCGACAACAATCCTCACTATTCTAGACCTGCAACAACCATTCGATATTCAGACAGATGCCTCTAACTATGATATCGGTGTAGTCGTCACTCATCATGGACATCTAGTGGCCTATCACAACGAGACACTCTCTAATATTGTTCAGAAGTATCCCACCTATGAAAAGGAGATGTATTCCATTATGTAGGGATGTTGAGAGTCAAAGCATTATATTATGGGAAATGAAATGATATTCCACATTGATCACAAGACTCTACAATTCATGTAGGCACAAGGAAATTTACAAATCGATCGCAATTAGAAGTGTTCCTTGTACTTGCAACAATTCCACTTGAACATTAAAGATAAGAAGGGAAACATAAACCGTGTTGCAAACTACCTCAATCAGCCCTGATTTGTTTCACTAGCCATTGATCTTAACTCCTATGGGAATGAGACCTCTGGGTGGCCCCAATTATATGACAATGATCTTGAATTCATTGCTTCATATCATACGGTAGGAACATGTAAACAAGTTTGAGACTTTCACCTCCAAGACACACTTTTGTGCTATTTGGGCCATGTTTTTGTTCCATTAGGCAAGCGTGCAAAGCTAATTTATTAGGCACATTATAGTTGGGTGGAAGGGCACTCGAGTGTGGAGAACAAAATATCAATACTTCAAAAGTATTTCCACTAGAAAAAACTTCAACAAGACGTCAACATGCATATCACATCATGCATTTCCCGTGTCATTTCTAAAACTGTCATTGAGAAGTAGGGGTTGTACACTCTTATACAAACCCCAAATAATCCCTGAGAATTAGTTCCCATGGATTACATGTTAGACTTTCCCTCCAACAAGCATGGTAATTATTGTGTCTTTGTGGTTGTCAATCAGTTCTCTAAGATGACCATTTTGGCACAATGTAAGAAGAGTATCACAATCAAATTCATTTTTAAGGTCTTATTTTACCATGGAATATTATTATAGAGAGGGATTCTAGGTTCCTCAATACCTTCTGGTCCAATGTATGGTCTCTGATGGACACCAAGATAACCAAAACAACTACCTTCCACCTCTAAACAGATGGACAAAAAACTGAAAAATAGGATGATCGTGCATATCTTGTGCATGTATAAATCCAATAATCCATGTACATGGGATGAGAGCCTTCAATAGGTTCAAAATAGATACAACAAAGCCCTCCACAACCCTTTCTAAGTGTGCTTAGGGTTCCAACCATCAACTCCTATTTATGTAGCTCTGCCCATTGCATATTCATAGGAAGAGCCCCCCCATGCTCAGAACATGGTAGATAGAGAAACACAATTTGTTGAACAGATCTATCACATCCAACAACAATTTCATGATATCCTGTAAAAAACTAATGCTAAGTATAAGAAGCGACATGACCAACATCAGGTTCCACACAAGTTTCAGGTTGGTTATAAGGTGTGCTTGAATTTGTAGTAAGAGAGGCTCACAAGAAATCATAAGAAGATTATAAAATTCCAATATGGGCCTCACACCATTACAAAGGTTATGGGTGAGAATTCTTTTGAATTGAGTATTCCCCCCTTACTTGGCTTGCACATAGTATTTAATGTGGAGTTGCTTCAACTGTATTTTCCACCCCTATTTGACACTTCAAAGGTGGCTAATAATTTCCCCCTAAACACTCAATGTTGAGTTCATTGAGAATGCTACAATGAATTAGTTCATATAAAATAATATGAAGGGAACCCACTAGCAGAACATACAACTCTATCAAGTAGCCAAAGCAGGACAACATCTTCACTAAGGCAAGTGCCTCACCAGGAATAAACTCAAAAAATGTTTCCCCATATAACGAGGTAACTTAATGCAATGGAGATAATTGCTTCCAAATGGGAGAGGAATGATATAGGTGAAAATTTGTGGCCACCCACCTCTTCCATTGACTCAACATGGTTCTCCATCTTGATAGTTTTTTATCTACATTTTTTTAGGTCCTAAAATTTTGGGGATATTTTGAGGCCTTCATATATGGATTTTTTCCATTCAAGGGAATGGGATGGCCATGGCCTTCCCATGCCTACCAAAAATTTTACTTCTCAGTTATAGCTTTCCAATGAGCTACTGTGTGCCCCAAATGGAGATTGTGTCCAAACTTTGTAGCCTCATAAAGTTGACATATCCACTAGCAACCTCAAGGCCCACAATCCTTTTGGCGCTTCGTCTCATAGAGTTAGGGTTTTGGATCTTTAGGATTTTTTAATATTAGGGATTATTATGTTAGAAGTCTATTTCATCCTCCTTTAATGTATTCTTGAGAATAGTCGACGCCTCTTTTTCTGAGATAAGCTACCACCATTCTAGCTAGTTTGTATTTCTTTGATTTTTACATTTTTTCCTATTTCTTCCATTAATCAAATATGGGTTTGATGGTATTAATGTTCTCTATGTATTATTCATGTATGTGTGTTTCCATTCATATTCCTACCTTTCATGTCATTCTCTATACAATCCATATCAATGAGGTAGAGGAGAGAGTTTTTAAGATGGAAGAACAAGTCACCTATATCTCTCATAAGTTGGCTCTCCTCATGGTGTCTTTGGAGAACATGTTTGGAAATTTTGAGGAGGTTGATGGGTCTAACTTAGAAGTTTCATTGTATGAGAAATTGGGGGATAATAGAAACCCAAAAAAGGATCGAAAAAATGGCAGGAGAAAAAGAAACAAAGTTAGAGTGTCATCACTTATTCACAATCTTTACTTAAAATGGAAGTGAAAGTGGACATCAAACCCTACCAAGGAGAGATTGATATTGTTAACTTAAATAATTAGTTTTAACAATTAGAAGTTTATTTCAGTTTCTAGAACATTGAAGAAGAGAAAAAAAAAAAAAATCCTGGCAGAAACTAGAGGGCCATGCCCTAACTTGGTGGTAAAGCCACACAAAGAAACTTAGGTTGGAGGGTAATCCACTTGTAACTAAGTGAGAGACATTTGAAACCCTCATAAAATCCTAGTTCTACCATATTGGGTATGTATGGGACCAATGTATTAGTTGGAATTACTTCAAGCAGATGCAAGGGTAGAGTGTGAGAGAGTACACCACTAAGTTTAGAAAATTGGTGATTATGTTGGGTATATTTACCAGAAGCCTATACATACTCCTCAAAGTACTTGGGGGTATACATAGTAATTTTTGGAGGAAAGGGATGTTATTTAAACATAGGATAGTTGATGAATCCTATGTGTGATCACAATACCTCAAGAATACAGGGAATAAGAAACAAGAAACATGTGGTTCCAAACATAAATACCACTAAGCTTCTTCAAAGGAGGGGAATAATAAGTGGGAAGGAAAGGCCAAAAAGACAACAATCACCACACATTAGTGTAAGGATCCAAACAACCACTACAACAATTTTAATATTGATGGTCACATAGTATATAAGTTTTGGAAGCTATATCTAGAACTGAATCCAAAGAACTGTAAGAAGGATTTCCATAAGCCAATTTCATTGTAGAAGATCTAGTTAACAAGATTGGATTGGAAGTTCATGATCATCCTAACCCAAATCCATTGGATGGGTAAATAAGGAGGCATTGTTTAAGGTCACTAACTAATGTAAAATCAATTTTTCTATGTGTTGAATATATCAATTAGGTGGAGGTAGATGTAACACCACTTGATGTGTGTGGTGTAGTGTTTGGAATCCCATACATGTATATTATGGATGCAATATTCTTGAGGAGAGAAAACCAAAACCACCTAATCAAGGATGGTAAATATTTCATAATCAATGCACACAAAGTTAAATCTAAGATATCTCTCATAAGTGCTAACCAAGCAAAGAAATGATTAGTTCTAGTAAAAATTTTGCATTACTTTTCTTAAGAAAGAATAAACTATGTGATGAATTGGTACAAGTAGAGGCATCTCTAGAGGGATGCAATAAAGAGCCAAAATATTAGTTAGAGGATTTGTTGCAAGCAAAAAAGAATTTCTTGGATAACCTAAAGGGTTATTGCCAAAGAAGGAAGTGGAACATAAGATGCAATTGTTTCCTAACGCCCCATTGCTAAATATTGGGTTGTACAGACAATCCATCCTAGAAGGAAATAAAGAAAAGAAACATTTTCAATAGCTTCTACATTAGGGAGTAATTCAACCACGCACATTACCTTGTGGTTCACCTATCATCACAGTACCCAAGAAGAGTGAGACTTGGAAAATGTATATCGACTACAAAGCATTGAATGAGATTGCACCTCAAGAATTGGTACCCTTTTCCCAAGATCGTTTTTTGGTTAAATTAGTTGCAAAATGACAAGTAATTCACCAAGTCATATCTCAAATCAGGATACCTTTAGGTACAAGTTAAAGAAGAAGAAAACTGGAAAACCGCTTTCAAGACAAGGCAAGGTCTCTATGAAATGTTGGTAAAGCCTTTTGGTTTATGTAATGAACCAACTAAATTTATGCATTTGATGAATGATGCATTGCGTCCCTTTCTAGATTCATTTGTGATAGTGTACTTAGATGACATATTAGTTTATAGCTCTACCTGGGAAGATCATATCTCACATCTCATGCAAATGTTAGAGACTCTAAAAAACCATCAAATGTTAGCTAATCTTAAGAAATTCGAGTTTTTTTAGAATTCATTGGTGTATTTGGGGTATGTGAATGGTGGAGGGGAACTCAATACAGATCTCACGAATATGGAAGCCATTCCTAAGTGCCCAGTTCCTACTAATGTCACACTTGTTATGATCTTCGTTAGGGTAGTGAAATATTTATGTAATTTAATAACATTATTTTCAACTATAGATGCACCACTTCATTCCATAACAAAAAATGGTAATAGTTCCGAGTGGGGGAAGAATCAAAAGAAATATTTCGCTGAGCTAAATTGGAATATTATTCAAGCATCGGTTCTTAGATTGCTTAATTTGCAGAGGTATTTCAAAGAAGATACAGATGCAAGTGGATATGCTATCAGTGTGGGCTTGATGTAGGGAGGTAAGTTGGCATGCTATCATCCTAAAATGTTTCATGGTCGTGTCTTAAACAACCCTACATACAAAAAAGAACTCTATGTCGTGGTTCATATTGTTAATAAGTTGAAGCATTAACTTATGGGAAAGAAAAACATCATCTGCACTAATCACCAACCATTATAGTATTTGTAGGCCTAGATTAAGCTTCAAAAAATGAGGCACTACAAAGAGATGGGGTTTTTGCAACAATTTCATCTAGTCATCAAATAAACAATTGTAGCACTAAAAAGTTGGCAAACATGATTTCGTGGCCACCCCTATAAAACATTTCAAATTTGGGAACTCTTATGCACATGGATAATTTTACCCATGATGTATATTTAGATCTATACAAGGAAGATGCATACTTTAAAGAGGTTTTTTAACAACTACATGGCCAAATTTGTGTAGAAGAAGGTGACAATAAGGTTGACTATCATCTCCAAAATTTATTTCTCTACAAGTTGGACAAGCTCTATGTTCCTAAAGGTGAAAGACTGCAACGCATCAAAGAGACTCAAACCTCCAAGGTTGTAGGAAATTTTGGTGTTGGGAAGATAGTTTCCAACTTATGTAGGTATGTGTATTGGCCTAGAATGCAATCAAATGTATCTCTATTTATCATAGAATGTATACTTTATTGTATTAACTAGCCCAGTAACATAAATCAAGGTTTATACCATCCCTTACGTGTATCCACTAGACCATGGGATAACATCACCATGGATATTGTGGGTGGTTTTCCAAGAAATAAGAAGGGACATGACTATTTATTTGTCTTAGTTAAGAGGTTCAACAATATGTGCATTCTTTTTCCTTCTAAAAATAATATCAACGGAAAAGAAGCAACAAACATGTTCTTTGAAAAGGTCTAGGTTCACTTTGGGATGTGAAGGAGAATCATCTCAAATAGGGATACCATATTTCTCAATGCCTTTTGGACTACGCTTTTGAAGAATATGGAAACCAAGTTGAAGAGATCTACAAATTTCCATCCATAGATGGATGGGAAAACAAAAGTAGTCAATAGGACATCAAATAAACTTTTAAGGGGTTATAATAAAAAGCATTCAAAGACCTTGGATGAAAATTTGATTTATATTCAACGCTCTTATAACAGAGTGATCCACATTTCTATTGGTAAGTCCCCTTTTGAAACTTGCACTAGGTATTTCTGACCATCTCCCTTGGATGTTATATATGGATAGAAAGGAGGAATGATGGAAGAAATCACATGAGATGCATTGAAAGTAAAAAAATTGTTGAAAATATTAGGTAGATCCATTTGCAAGTACAAGAGACATTGAAGAGGTCATAGGAAAATTACAATGCTAAACATGATCATCATAAAATCGAGAAAACATTCAAGGTAGGAGATAGAGTTTGGTTGCATATGAACAAACAAAGTCTACAGGGTCTTGATGATAAGATGGAGGCTCTACAATATGGCATGTTACACATTATTTTCATCACTCTTATGACCGTTAATGATGTAAACTTGTCTGTTGTATTCAGAGGGATCAATGGCATGAATTCCTAAGRAAAGAAGGGAGAAGAACTTTACTTGAGAGATGAAATCATATTTTACTTTGTAAAAACCCTAGTAAGGAGGATCAYCACACCCTGTCCAGTTATAGTGGTRCGAYGATCCCAAATTGTCWCATGTTGTACTATACYTGGCAATCAACGTCGTCGCACTCTTCTTAGTTCTAGGGGTGCGAYGATTTTCATACGTGGGAAAAATGAGCATCTTCTCGATGGTTCTAGAAGGAGAGGCTTATATGGTGAGGTGGCCTCTGATCGATTTGGATCTTACTCTCTTTTCTAATTTAGTGGGATCATCCCAACCTCCTCACCTTATCCTCTTCAGCTTATAAAAGGAGAGGAGCTCTCATGGAGAAAGTTAGTTGTTTTGTAGCTTGGAAAAGTTGGCTATAGCTTGATTGAATAGTAATTGTGAGGATCTATCATATCTACAGTCACATAATCCATGGATCAGAAGTGTGTGGGAAGAAAGGGACTGTTGGAAGGGACCTTAAAACATCAAGGCCTTAGTTGTATTCTTCTTTTCAGATTTTTAATACAACAACATATTTCTTTCCCATGAAATTGGTCTTGTTTTATTGTATGACTCCTTGATCACATACATAGGTTTTGTTGAATATACATTGTTGCTTTCACTTCGTTGGCTTGTGTCTTTTTACAAGTTCAACATCCCATAAGCCTTGGAACGGAGCAGGGATTTCACTATAGAGGACAAACGATGTTCAAAAGGTATGTCATTTATCTCTTGTTAGTTAGTATGCTTGATAATTAAAACTGAGGGAACATTTTATATTTTGTCTTGTTTTGTTCTAGTTTCCTGTGGAAATTAGGGAGATTTGTTTGTGTCTGCATTTACCGATTAATCCTATAACAAAATTGGTGACCATACCAGGGAACATATTGTTTTCCTAGTTTTTCTTTCTTGCTTGCTTTGATTTCATGGGTTTTCTTTTCTGAGTCACTGGGAGATCCAGACTGACTCTTAGACTGGTTAAATTTATTGGAAAACCTCCATACTTTTTATTTTTCCATTTTTCCTTTGATTGTCGCACCCTACTTTGAGGGACAGTGCGACGATCTAAGATCGACACACCCTTACCTTTTGAAACAATTCGATGTAATCACACTGTACTTGTTTTCTAGCCTGCGATGATCAAGGATCGTCGTGCTGTGTTAGTCTTCCAACTTGCGATGATTGTAAAATTTTTAGTTTTTGATGGTTTTCCCTACCCAGATCTGTAATAAGTGTTTGGGGTGATTTGTTGGGTCTGACTACAGTCTACTTGACAGATTGGAATTTTCTTTTAGCCATCTTTGCCTTGTTTTAGTTTGTTTTCTTTTGAAATATTTGATCTATTGCTTTGAGTGTCTTTCAGTTACAAAGCATGGTTTTTTCTTTAGAATTGTTTGGTGAAAGAACTTCTTTTTCTTTTATTGAATAGTTCGTGTTAAAAGAGAACATTTGTTTCGGTTGTTTTGTTTTATGGTGATTTTCTATTGCTTTTAGCTATCTTTGAAACAAAAAAATTTAATTTCTTACTTTATATTAGATTGGGGGCCAAGAATCGTGTATTGGTGTACAGTCTCTTTGGCTCATTTCTTGAAGCTCTTGATATTGATGAGTTTGATAAAAATTTTGGACATTGTGCATATGGGAATGAAAAACGTTTTCTTCATCTCATAATATAGCTTTCATTGAAGTGAAATATTTTCATTCTCATTTCTTTGCATTGTTTAGAGTCGGTCAAAACATCATTTAGTCCACGCCATTTTCCTCTTGAGTAACAACAACCTTAAAAATAAAGAGCTTATACAAATTGATTAGACATTTTTATATTTTCTGGTAGCAAACCTACATTAAATTAGTTGTAGAGGTTTGGAATAGGTGTGAAAGATAACTTTCCAAAGCTGCAAACAAACACAGTATCTTGTGATAGGGAGAGTTAAATCCACTTTCTACATTTTTTCCTGGGAAGCCCTTCTAACACAAGGGTTAATCATGAGGTTGCATTAGGACTGGCAGAGTTACTCACCCTTCTTTGTCGGTCTTAGTGTAGATATTGCGCGTATTATTGGGGGTCAATTGAGGGTATACCCATGATTATGTGTGGGAGCTTCTCGAGTTTATTTCAGGCTTAGATACCCTGACCTTGCATGTGTATCAAGTTATCGAATGTTTCCCTAGGCATCATTGTGGTAGTTGGTAACCTTAGTGGCCTTCCTCTTTAGGGTATTTACATAAGGTGACTGTAGAGGGGAAATTATTCAGGGTACCTGGAATTGAGGTTGGCCAAAATCACTCGGGCTCCTTGGAGGGTATACCCACGATTATGTGTGGGAGCTTGCAGCAAGGTGTAAGTCTATTAAGCAAGTCGTCAACGTAAATTTTCCACCCGCTCTATGTCAGCCCCTTCGTACAATGTTCCTGCGATGTTGGATTTCATCACCAACTAGTGTATTCATTGTAAGAAGGTTTTGTTTGCTTGTTTGCTTCCTAGATTCTTAGTGCTGTTATTTGTTTTCCCTAGCAGCCTCTCGGTTGGACATTTATTCAATGGCGCCAGTTCCCAGAATGACCAATGAAGCACCCCCTGCTCCGGGGGAGCCTTTTGTTTTTCCTTCTTACAGAAATGTTGGTCGTCCTTACATAGCTGCTTTGATCCTTCCAGGTCTCACAATTGGATTGTCGGTATGGTTGTTTTCCACTCAGGTAATCCCGAATGCAACAAGTTCTCCGGTTGTAAGAACTTCCCCCTAAGAAAATCAACTTCATGCTGATCCTTCACCTTCTTCACCAGTAAGATATTCTTCTCCTTCTTCACTTTCAAGGTCTTCTTCCGTTTCATCTTCTTCGCCAAGTGAAAGCTCCAAAGCTAGTAACCCATTGGATAAGAAGAAGAAGAAAAGGAAGATTAAGAAGAAGAAAAGTAAGAAAGGGTCCAAGCTTCACACCACTGCCAGACATGTTGGAAAACAACCAGTTATTGATAATCGTGTTGGGAGTGTTAATGATGCCAAGATCACCCAAACAACTCGTCAGCCCAAGTACCCTTGCAGGCTTTGTAAGGATAGTCATCTTCGTAAAAATTCCCTGGTCGATCCAAGGTTATAGAAGCATGGTGTACACGCCCTCGCCAACCCATGTCGTCATCCTCTAAACAACATGTTGATGACCACCCGTCAACTAGTCCGGATGCTGTTGGGAAGAACAAAAGTAGAAGTTCCCATGTGGGTTATGGAGAGGGAGTCATCAAACTCACCTTTTCCCTCATATGGACGAAGCCTCAAAATTACTAGAAGACATCACTTTTTCCCAACCTCAAATTCCAACTGCTTATTGCAAGCTTACTCTTGACCCACCTATAGTTGATGGAATGATCAATCTAGTCCTTTCATCGATTAGTTCTGTTGATCATGTAGTCAATCTGGTCATGTCCTTAGTTGAAACAGTTGACAAAGTGTTCTATCCGATCCATCATCGGTCGATCCCACTCTCCTGTTAGAGAGTGTCACCCAAGTGGTCGATCCGTTTCCACCTGTTGACCACATTCTCCTCTTGGAGAATGAAACTCAAGTGCTCGATCTGATCTCATCATCAGTCGATCCTACTCTTCTGCTAGAGAGTAAACCCGATACTGCCCACGTTTTTCTCGTTGATACATAATCTATTGTGTTGGGGGGTATTCCTTCTCCCATGGAACCCCCTCCAAGTAATGAGGTCATCCTTTTTGATTGGGTTGTGCTAACTAGACCTCGTCTTCCCTCTCACATTCCTTTCAATACTACCATACAGGTTTGTGGTCAGGACATTCCTTAGATGCTGATAGATGAAGGTTCATTCGTTAGCATTTTGTCCTCTATTGCTTGGCAAGATTTGGGTTATCCTCAACTTGTGTCGGTTACGTAGAATCTGTTAGCTTTTAACAGAAGAACTAGACACCCTTTAGGAGTCCTTCCTCAATTTCCCATAACTTTGGGAGGGAAAAATGTCTTTATTGATATTATGGTAGTCCAAGACCCCTTGGATTTCGATTTACTCCTTGGGTAAGATTATGTCTATGCCATGAAAGCTATTGTGTCCACTCTTTTTCGTGTGATATCTTTCCATCGCGATGGAAGAATTGTGACTATTTATCAACTTTTGTTTGTTCTCCCTGACTTGACCTTCATCTCAATGACCTCTCTAAATGGTTCTTATATGTAGACAGTATCGCCCTTGCCACAGGTCAATTATGTGGTGTTGTCTCCCATGCCTTCGATTGCCGATGGAGATGAGCCTCTTGCATTAAGCTCAATATCTTATGACTTAGATCCAGTAGTTGACATTGTGATATCTTCGATAGGGCTCTTAGAGCCTGATCTCTTTACCCCTGTCATGGCCCTCGACAAGTGTTCCTTCCAGAGTGTGTTTCTTCTGTCGAATGAAGATCTCTTGGAACACACAACCGACTTTTGTCCCTTGACATGGTGTCCTTCTGAAGAGTTATCCTCTTGGAAGCCATGATCAAGAAGAGTCTATGAGCATGGTTTTATGATTTCAAGCTCATTAAAAAATGAAACCAAGTTTGAGCATAATTTTTTGATTTTAAGCTCGTTAAAAAATGAAACTAGCCTCAAGGATAGTTTTTGTGTCTCTATGACAACCTCATTAAAAAATGAAACAAAGGTTGTGAGGATAGTTTTGCGTCTTTGTGGCAACCTTGTTAAAAAATGAAACAAAGGTTACGAGCATAGTTCTTTTCCTGTGTCAAGCTTGTTACAAAATAAAACAAAGGTCTGGGGATTGGACCTAGAGTCATGAGCATAGTTCTTGCTTTTGTGTCGATATCATTAAAAAATGAAATAGAAGTCTGGGGATTGAACCTGGATTCTAGAGAATAGTTCCTATTCCCGTGTCAAGCTCGTTAAAAAATGAAATAGATTTTTTCCCCTCTCTGTTTGAGTCAAGTCCTTCGTCTAATATTTGAAGCTTCCTTTCATTCTCCTTTGCAGTTGGATGAAACGAAGCTTGGGGGGCATATGATTTAAGCCTTTGTACTTCATGCTGAAGTTAAGGCGCTAGTTTCTTAAACTAGGGGCTAAGTACCAACCATCCCTGTGTTATGCATTGGGAAGTCCAAGCATAGTTTTTACTTTGGTTCAAGCTTGTGTAGAAATGAAACCACCTACCTCAAGCATAGTTTCCTTTGGTTCAAGCTTGTGTAAAAATGAAACTAGGTCCAAGCATAGTTCTGTCTATTTTTTAGCTTGTGTAAAAATAAAATCTATTCGAAGCATAGTTTTGTTTTGTTTTAAGCTTGTGTAAAAATGAAAACAATTTTGAGCAGAGTCTTTTTTCTTTCTCACGCTCGTAAATAAATGAGAATGTAACCGAGTATACTTTTATCACTTTTTCAGACTCGTAAAGGTTATTGTAATGTCCCCCACCTCTTGATGAAGAGGTTTGGGAAGACTTAGTGGCCTATCCATCCCTACTAGGCCATAGTCTCATGCAACTTGGGGAAAAGTCAACCAACTCAATGTTATATTCTGAAGTTGACTTGGAAAAAGGGAAAAAGGAAAAAAAGTAACTCAATAAAGAATTAGAACATTGGAGGTTGAGTTAGGAGTTAAACCTAGGGTTTAAACTAACTCACAAGGAAATAGAATGTAAGTATAAAGGAAAGGTTAGGGCGTACGTTTCATTCATCTTGGATATTTTGGTATGTTCTTGTTGAGCTCTTGAGCACACAATTTTGAGGGTTTTGAGATTACAAACCCTAGAGAACAACTCAATGATGAAAGATTCCACTCATCTTATTCCAATATTGGTCTCGGGGGATCAAATACTCCACCCACACCATTCTACACTCATCATAGGTTCCATCATTGATTCAGGAGGGCAGCAGGGCCGTTCCATTGAGGGTTTTCCACTAGGGGTGCACCATTGCATGAAGATAAGTTTGTTCCAGCATTGTGACAGGGCCTAAAGACCTTGCTCATCAGTTTGGAGGCATTTTGGAGGAGTTACTTCGGCTAGATTATTATCTACAGGTTTGGGACGACTTTGAGAGAAGGAGGGTGTATTGGTGATTCAGATATTGTCAGATCCAGGGGGTTTTACCTCAGATTTGATTGTGAAACTTCTCCCAGTGACTTGTGGGAGTCTGATATATTATCCTAGAGAGTTTCAAGAGTTTTGGAGGCTTCCTTCATGAAGGCCAAATTATTGGGCACTTCAGGGTTTCAGGAGGGCACAATCTTGATTAGGGTTTTGTCTGTTTGGAAGAGGAATACTTGGCATTTGGACTTCATAATTCAGGGAAGGATTTGCCTTGTCCCGATCTATACTTTGGTGAAGTTTGGAATCATTTGGAGGTCTCCTTCAGTTGGGCCGAAACCTTGACCTTCTCATCCATCTAGTAGGACGTGCGAGCAGCTAGGGGGGTTGGATGTAACCCTAGCTCTTCTTGTATTTGGGTCTTCATCATATATTCATCCTTTGGAGGTCTATTTTGTATTGTGAGGAGCATTTTGTAGCAGCTCGTATCTTCTATATCGGAGCCATATGATGTTATTCCAGATTTGCATCTATATTGTATCAGGTTCATGTTTTCATAATATTAAAGGTTAGATCTATGCTTGTGGAGTTCCATATCTTGTGTGTTGATTAGATCTTGCATTATTTTGAGTAGATATTCATAATCTATGCTAAATAACCGAATATAACCCTAAGTTTGAAACTTGAGAGGCCAACCTGCACATAAAGATAATCAAACAGTTAATTCAGTGGTTAGCTAGTGTTCCCAAGCAAAAAAATTGGCTTGGGAACATTATAGTGGTATCAGAGCTCTAATCCTCCCATCCTGTGAGGATTAGTGCATGCATAAATTCATTGGTATTTATATGGGTCAAAGGAAGAAACAACCAAGTGAGATAGAAGGCGAAATGGAGGGTTCAGGTGATGGCATTGAGCCACAGAGCTTGGCATTCTTAGCACAAGAGTTCTATAAATCCATAAACTAGCATAAAGTAAATTGGTCACCTACATAAATGAAAACTAGGAGACAAACTGTAGGGGCTAGACCAAGAAATATGAGACCTTGAGGAAGGTAGATGAAAACCAGACAAGGATAGCAACGATGTTAATGGACATGAGTCACAAAGGGAAAGGTCCACAGGTGTATGACAAGTGGATCTCATGGAGGGAACATGTATCATTCGAATCATATTCCTTATCATCAGTCTGAGGGGAGCGATGGAGGGGGAACACCACATGGACATATAGGTAGCAGGGCTACTCCTAGACCGTACTTTCCCATGTTCATAGATGACCCCACACAATGTGAACCCATAGATGAATTTGTTGAGTAGATGATGCAATGTACCAGGGAGTACAACGATTTGAGTAATGACAAGTCAGAGGTAGATAACCCTAGATCAGTACTGTCAACTCAAATTCATAAGAAAACCTAGGCCGAACCACAGGAGCAACTATGAGTTTGAGCACAGGGCTGGGAATATGGAGATTCCTATTTTGATGGATCATCCAAGATGACTAGACATGTGTGGGTATAGAAACTTGACACTTATCTATAGCTTAACCCTATGAGGGAGATGGAGGCCATGAAGTTTTCCACCATGTACTTGGATGGCAAAGCTCATGATTGGTGGTATCATGGATTGACCACACTGGGCGACAATTAGATAGTGGCATACACAGAGTTTACTGAGAGACTCATTGACAGGTTTGACCAGGGGGATCTTGAGCTACATTTCCAAGAGATCACACAACTCAAACAAACATGAGAAAGAGGTGTACATTGAGGAATTCCAAAGGCTAGTAGTCATGGTGCAGGATGTGTCACAGACCAGACTCATGATGCTCTTCACAAGGGGTTTGATGGAACCCTTGAAGGCCTAGGTAAAGGCTTTTAAGCCTACCAACCTGCAGGATGCTATCTAGAGGACGAGGGACCTAGGACCAGATGAAAAAACAAAATTTTAGCCTAGACCACCTCTTAAAAATAGAGGAAGATAACATAGACCTTTGATGAACCCAAGAGGGCGTGACCCAAGGGGTTTTGACAGGAGGAGAGGTAAGATGGAAAATAATACTAGAATAGAACAAGGATGAAGCAACTATGCTACACATGCAAAGAGCCATGGAACCCATACCACAAATGAATGGGCCGTGGCTAAGTGCATTGCATAGAGGTGACATCAGACAATGAAGAGGATGAGGATTTTGACCAAATCTAGAACATAGAGGCAGACACCACTGAAACTGTAGAGGAGGAGGCTGCAGGTCATGACAGTACGATAGAGGAGAGAGCTACTTTGGCATCCATTAGTGGGGTGCCCAAGTACAACACCTTCAGAATGGGAGGAGTCTTGTCAATGTTGATTGATGGGGGAGCTTCCCACAACTTCATTGACTTGACATTTCTACAGAGGAGGCATATACCCACGATTGAATTTGAAGGATTCAAGGTGGAGGTAGTAGGTGGGAGCACCATGCCTTGTAATAGGTACATTCTAGGAATGAAGCTTACATTGGGTACCAATGGGTAGGCATGATTTGGTACATGATGTTTATGTGATGGACCTTCGAGACACCAACATAATCTTGGGAGTACAGTGGCTCAGTATGTTGGGGCTTATCACCACCAACTACAAGACGATGAAGATGTCTTTCACAGAGGAGAATGGAAGGAAGGTAGTCCTTAGAGGCATGACATGTAACTCAACCAAGGTAGTCACAACCAAGAGGATGGAGGCCATTTTTAGGAGATAAGAGATCGTGTATGCAGTTGAGTGAAAGCTTTCGACACATGTGGACAAAAAGGGGAAGGTTCACTACACACCAAAGATTCATGAGAGCATTGACAAACAAAGTAAAGTGTTTGGACCTATCCGACCATGTGTGCCACTAGACTAGGGGTTTGAGCATATCATTGAGTTGGAGGAAGGAGCAAAACCAATCATCACCACACCTTATAGACATCCAAAGAAGTATAAGGACGAAATAGAAAAGGAAATCAAAGAGATCTTGGACACAGGGCACATCAGACCAAGTTCCAATCCTTTTTCCTCTTCAGTGGTGTTGGTCAAGAAAAATGATGGAACCATGTGCATGTGCATTGACTTCAGGGCACTAAACAAAAATACAATAAAAAACAAGTATCCTATTTCAAGGATTGATGAGCTTTTGGATGAGCTCCAAGGGGCTGTTTATTTCACTACGATTGACCTACACTCTGGTTACCATCAAATCAAGATGAGGGAGGAGGACATCTCAAAAACCCCTTTCAGGTGTCACTGGGACCACTATGAGTTCTTAGGGATGCCATTTGGCTTAACCAATGCCCCATCCACATTCCAATCATGTATGAATCATGTCTTCAACAAAACAATTGAGGAAGCATCTCCTTGTATTCTTTGATGACTTGCTGATATATA
>JZKD02S2358546.1:11781-25489 GCA_000966675.3 Picea glauca
CTTTCCCACCACACAAGGGCAGTTCCTCCCATCTTGAGACTAGCAAGCTAGATCATAGTCTCCCCATCTATGATTTTTTGTATCCTGCAATATACTTCAATTTGTCTTATCCAATTATCTAACTTTTCTGCATTTAGTTCCCCATTATACAAAGGTAACTCAAACTTAACATCAAGCTTTAACAAAGGCATGTCAGACTTATGCTTATGTGTATGCTTTTGTATAGTATGTGTTGTAGAATGAGAACTAGCATTTGAAGAGGAACTTGAAGGAGAAGGAGAAGAAGGTGGTGAAGGAGGAGGCTTTGAAGATTCTCCTTTCCCTTAAATTTTCTCCTTCGTAAGAGGTTCTCCTAGAACATGTTTCTTTCTCTCCAAGAAATCATCATATAACACTTTGACCATTTCTGACATGGAGAAAAATCCTTTTTCGAACTCTCTAGTTCGTGGAGAATTTTCTCCTTCTTTCGCCATTCTTTTCTTCCTCAACACTCGTTCTATCTAGGAAATGAATTCAGACAATGATCATTCTCCTCTTCTAGATTTGGATCTTGTGAGCATCCAATCCTGCACTTGTTAAACCTTCCAACACAACCAAATCTTTGATACCAAAATACTTGATCCAAAAATGAAAGGTATTATAAACAAATTGTCATTAATTGATGCTCATGAATAATTAAAGATTCGAGCCATCATTAATCATGCTACAAATAAAATAAGATAACAACAATAAGGAAGAGAAATAGAAACAAAGAACTTGTTAATGGATTTTACCAATGTGTGGCTACGTCTCCGGGTCCGCTTCCAAGTGGAGGATTGCTTTATTGATCTTTAATGCTCAAGTTCTCTTTACAAATGTTATTTGTTGTTACAAACATGATTCTGATATGTTGTACAAGACCTCCTTGTGAAGATGCACACATGCCTCAACTATCTCCTCTCAAAACATGACTCAATGCCCCTCAAAACATGAGAAATGGGTCATTAGCTCAAGCTTCTCTTCACATTCCATGCAATACAAAAGTACCCTATCAAGCGCAAAGGTCCTGCTTTATATAGTTTTTAGGATTAGTTATGGAAGCCCAACTTCCCACAAAGATATGGCCTCTTTTTGGCATCAAATCCCCCTCCAAATGGCCAAGAAATCTCCAAAAAGTCCCAATATGGACAAAAACTATAACAAAATAACCACTCTGATATACAAAAATCAAAATCAAAATAGGCCCCCAAGGCTGTGCAGATGCCCCTTTTACAGGGTCGTATGAGCCATATGGACAAGCGCCAGCCCACAAGGGTGCTACGCATTGGCCCCTCCTCCGAAAATTGTTGGTCGTATGGCACAAACAATGGAACCGAGGGCCCGATCGAAGGGATAATCCCCCCGTCAATCGGCCATGGTCGTTGGTCATAACCCTGGTCTCATGGTGGAAATCCCCAGTTCAGTGGCCCGATGCCTTACCTTATCGCATATGAATATACGTGTCGGGGGATTATCCATGTGATGGTGTATGTGCATCGAACTGGGGACTGGGGCTAGACCCCAACCTTTTCCTCCTCTGCCCGAAACTTACGGTAAGTTCAAATATTAAATTTGGGATTTAGATAATAAGGACCATTGTGGGCGGGATGGTATCCCAGCCCTGCCAATACGTTTCCCACACCGAGAGGTCACATGTTTGAATCTGATGGATTCCAAATAACTTTTACAACAACAACCAATGAAGAGATGTCATGTGGTAGCCCATGACTAGGCCACATGGCACTATTACATTCGTCCAAGATAGTGACATTTTCCAAGTGATGATTCACCCATGTCTGCCATACCTACCCAGTCAGCAATCTAATCCTCTTCCATGTCACAGTACGATCATCTGCCACCTATCTGACACGTGTCAGTCCATACAACCAGTCACCTGCCCACTTTTCATGCCATGTGTCAGGCCATATTGCATGGTCACCTGCCACGTGTCCATCTGTATGGCCATGTCACCTACCACATTTCACCTCTGGATGATGCCATGTCAGCATTATGATGTCATGATGACGTCACATGTCGTACTACTGACGTCAGCGTTGACTTTGACTCTTTACTTTTTGCCTATTTGGGAATTTGATCAGAACACGATAACTTTCGCATACGGTGTCCATTTGAGGAAGTAAATATATGGCCAGAATCAATGCAATGAGATGGACGCAATGGAATTGGTTTCATCTGATTCCACAAACTTTTATTTTTGAGCATTTTCTAGACCTGAGGATCCTCCTGGATCATAGGCCTTTCAAACCATGAAGATGGCCATGTTCACCACTACATTCTTGACCCTTCCTGATTTCACAAATACCTTTGTCCTAGAATGTGATGCTTCCAGGAAAGGAATTGGAGTATTCATTATGCAAGTGGGTCGGCCTTTGGCCTTTACTAGAAAACAATTGTCAAAGTGAAATTTGAGCAAATCAATCTATCAAAAGGAAATTTTGGCTATTTTTCATGTCGTGGATCTTTGGTGCTCCTATCTATTGGGGAAATGCTTCCTAATTAAGACAGATCATCAAAGCCTCAAGTATTTTCTGGAACATCGCCTTTCCTCCTAGAGCAACAAAAATGGGTGACTAAGATCTTTGGATATGATTATGAGATCATTTACAAGAAAGGAAAAGACAATGTGGTTGTTGATGCACTTTCCATAAAATATGAAGATGAAGGGTCCATTTTTTCTCTCTCCTTCATTGTACCAAATTGGCTCCAAGTCGTTTGCCAAGAATGGCTACACGATCCCAAAATTTTGCATCCGGTACAACAATTGTAGGAAAATTATCCAGTTTCCCTAGGGTACTCTTGGCACAATGATGAGCTTCGATACAAAGGAAATTTGTATTTAATTAAACAGACAAAAATTGAATCCACGGTACTTTCTGGGCTTCATGCTACACCCACCATTGGGAACTCAAGGTTTACCAAAACCTATGACCGGGTGAAACGTTCTTTTTTTTGGGATGGTATGAAATAGGACGTTTGAAATTTTGTGGCAGAATGTGATGTTTGTCAACGCAACAAGGGAAAAACAGTCAAATCTCCTGGCACACTACAACTGCTTTTGATTCCACCTACTATTTGGAGGGATATCTCTATGGATTTTATTGTAGGATTACCTAAATAAAACAATAAATCAGTCATCATGGTGGTAGTTGATTGTCTTTCCAAGTATGCTCATTTTTGTGCTCTTCAACGCCCATTTACAACCTCCATTGTGGCTCAACTTTTCATCGATCAGGTCGTCAAGATTTAAGGAAGAATAATTCAAATGTAAGAAGACCTAATAGAAGCTTTCGCTTCTAGAAGGATCTTCCTCTAGATTGTTATTTTGGATAGACATATTTAGTATAAATAGGATTAGAGGGTATGAGAAGTTTTGTCTTGGATATTATTTTAATAGAGCTCTGCTCTGTTGGAGGTTTCCCCCTAGAAGAGGAAAGTGAAAATCGCTCTCAGTAATCAAAGTGCTCTTTCTGGTGTTATTCTGGTATTATTTTGGTATTATTGTGGTATTGTTATGGTTATATCATTGCTTATCTACCATTTCTAGAACAAAATGTCCAGTCTCGTGTTCACTAAATACATTAGCGAACCCACTAACTTTCGATAGACAGTAGCATCCACTACTTCTCCAGAAGTAGCATCCTCTTTCCTCCAGTTTTCTGGAAGAGGAGTATCCATGGGTTTGCAGCCCTCCATGTGAAACTTACCCAGTATCTCTCTTGTATACTTTCCTTGAGACACAAAAAGTTCACCATCTCACTGTCATATTTCCAATCTAAGGAAATAATGAAGAAGGCCCAAATCCTTCATCTCAAACTCCTTTGCAAGGTCATCCTTGCATGAGTTTATCAATTTCTCATCACCAGTAAGTATTAAATCATCAACATAAAGCACAATGATTAAAAGCTTACCCTCCACCACAATTTGGTATAGGTTTGCACCCGCTTCACTTTTGGTGAAGCCCAATCTGGTGAAATAGATGTTTATCCGAGTGTACCAAGCACGGGGTGCTTGCTTCAACCCATATAGTGCTCTCTTGAGTCTACACACATGTGACTCTCTATCAAAGGTCTCAAAACCTTATGGTTGTTCAATGTACACTTCTTTCTCAATGATCCCGTTGAGGAACGTAGTTTTTACATCCATCTGATGAATGCACCAGCCCATCTGCGCTGAGAGTGCAAGGATGGATCTTATGGAAGAGTACCTTGCGATAGGTGCAAAGGTCTCACCATAATATATCCCCTTTATATGTGAGAAGCCCTGGGACAAAAACCTGGCCTTGTATTTCTCCACACTCCCATCAGCAGCTTGCTTTACCTTGTAGATCCATCTCGAACCTACCACTGATTTATCAATCAGTCTTGGGACAATTTCCCATACACTTTTTTTGACAATGGATTCATACTCCTCTACCATAGCATCAACCCAAGTGGGCTCCTGCACTGCTTCCTGAAAGGAAGATGGTTCAGTCACAATACATTTTCTCATGAGATCCATGTATCCAGCAAATCAATCAAGAGACTATCTCTATCTACGCTGTGAAGTAGGGGCTCCTACATTCTGTGCAGCATCTAGTCTCAATCTGTCAGCTTCCATGGTGCACTTTCTACCATTTATAATGGATGGCTCTGCTTGAGTGGTTTCCTCCACTCCATGAACCTCCTCATGTGGTTGATCCACATCTTGAGACTCATCCTTGGGAACCAACAGTTCCTCTTCTACATGCAAGTCTATCTCCCTCTTAAGCGACAACTGCATGGCTTTCCCCTCATCAAATTTTATATCTCGTTGCATAATAGTCATATTATTGTTCATAAAATACACACGATAATTATGGGGTGTTTCTATGTACCCCACAAATATCCCAACTTCAGCAGTCGGTTCGAGCTTCTTCCTAGCATCCTTGGTCACATGCACATAAACAGATGAGCCAAAAATTTTAAAATGAGAAACATCATGTTTATTACCAGTAAAATATTCTTCAGGTGTACTCATTCCAAGTACTCTATGAGGATAATGATTCTGCACATAAACCGTAGTATTTCATGCTTCTGCCCACAAATTCATTGGTAGGCCTTGATCATGAAACATCGTTTGTGCTACACCCACGATCGTTATGTTCTTTCTCTCTACAACCCCATTTTGTTGTGGGTTATGAGGCGCTATGAGTTCTATTCCAATTCCTTCTCTACTACAGAAGTCTTTGAATTCGTTAGAGATGTATTCTCCACCATTATCACTCCTTAGAGCCTTCACTTGCTTCCCCAACTCTTTCTCCACCAATGCTTTAAACTCACAGAACTTTGAGAATATTTTATCCTTCTTCTGCATGAAGAATATCCAACATTTATGAGAAAAGTTATCAACAAAAATAACATAATACCTATGTTTTGTTGTTAAAGCAACCGATAATGGTCCACACTCGTCCATGTGAATTCTCTCTAGGATCACCGAAGCACGGTTCTCCTTTTCATGAAAGGTGGACTTTACATACTTCCCTAGGGTGCACCCCTTGCACTGATCTGACTGAGCAAGTGTTCCCCTTGGAAGTCCAGTAGATATTTGTTTCATGATCTTCAAGGCTCCATGATGAAGATGGCCTAATCTCCTGTGCCATAATTTTCCCTCATCCCGGCTCACCACTTTTTTTGCCTTGCCTATCATGGCACTGCAGCCATCTACCTCCAGCATGTAGAGATTCTTAACTTGAATCCCTATCTTCTTGACTTGACCCGTTGCTTTATGTCGCAAGTAGGCTTTACCACTGCTAAATAAAACATCATAGCCTCTGTCCTCCAACATTGCGACTGAGACCAAGTTTTTCTTCAGACCTGGAACATGCATAACATTTTTCAATTGAAATGGTTTACCTGACTCCCTCTGAAAGGNTAAACTCCTCTTGCACTAGATCCGACCAGAGTCGTTCCCAATCTGGCAATTTTTCCCTTCCATTGATAGAGTCTTGATAACTGTGCCAACTCTTAGGAAGCCCTAGGAGTGCCAAGCTCACAAAATCATTAGCAGTGACTGTTATTCCCACACTTCCAAGCTCATACCGACATTGGAAAAACTTTGTGAGATATTTTGGAATGGTGTCACCTTTCTCCATCTTAATCTTCCTAAGTTTATCTTTGAGCGCCAATTTCCTATGGTCGCTACTATTTTGGAACAGATCTGTCAAAACCTTCCACATTGCATATGGTGTGGTTTTCCCATGGAGACTTGAGACAATGTGGTCTCGTACTCCCTCCAAAAGAATCCTCCTCGCCTTTGCTACTTTCTTTTGCCATGCATCAAGATTTGCAGTATCTGTCGCATCTAGCTTAGGAACATCTATGTCAATGTAACCCTTCAAGCCATTGTCTTTGAGCACTACTTACATCCTGTCCTTCAAAGCAATGCAGTTAGAGCTTCCTTCGAGTGCATACTCCAACCTCAATCCATTGAAAGACATTTTTTATCTTGAATCAAGTGTCGCACCAAGAAAATCTTGCAAATTCGAATGTTATCCAACCACCAAAACACAACTTCTTCAATCCCTCTTCCCTAGGAGGTTCGCACCCCATATGAGAGTAGCCTGAGGGAAGTTCGCACCCTGCCTGTGTGTAGCCTGTGAACTTGCCTGGGAAGTTCACACCCTATTCCACTATAGCCTACGAGAATGCCAATGAATTTTGCACCCTGCTTCATTGTTAGGGTGAGGGAATTTCACACCCTGCTAGTGTATTTGCTTGCAAGAATGCCAATGAAGTTCTCACCCTGCCTTTGTCTAGGGTGCGAGAATTAATGTTCTTGAAAATGAGCGTAGTTTTCAGTACTAGGGTTCGCACCCTCCAAGAGACGAGACCTACGAGAACACGATTTTGTTCTCACCTCACTTCCATAGCTCCATGGCCTTCGTGGCTCTGATACCATGTAGAAATTTCGATACACTTAATGTATTCCTGCGATTCTCCTGATCTAACAATTTTTGCCACTTGTCAAATGCATAATCGCTTCTACTATTATTCTTGTGGAAGCAATTAAACCATGATCATAACCACAATTCACAAAGTGAAATATCAATAACACACAACACAGAAGTTTTACCGGGAAAGCGTAAAG
This sequence comes from Picea glauca, assembly GCA_000966675.3. NCBI lineage: Eukaryota > Viridiplantae > Streptophyta > Pinopsida > Pinales > Pinaceae > Picea > Picea glauca. Next base: position 18,925 of record JZKD02S2358546.1, read on the forward strand.
CTAAAAAACTCCAACTATCATATATTATGTATATCATGAATCATGAAACAATCTCATAGAAAACTATAATCGAAGAGCTCTCAGTACAATACAATCATCTCACACTATCATACAAAAATTAGCAAATACATGTGCCAATTCCTGTGTCCAGACAGCCTGCCTCCTTTGCACAAACTCTGCAATCCGAATTCTCACTATGATCTAATACAATTGCCTAGTTTTCACATGCTCATAAGCATATCCACTGCATGTGTGATCAAATCACAACTGATAGCCAACTATCCCTTTCACATGTTATCTCAACTGGATCTCCAATGGTATTGCATGTATGTAGTTAACTATGACGAATCTTCAGTTGCATGTGAGTTAACTGATTCACTGAACTCTCACTAGTGCATGTTTAGTTACAACTAGTACAATTGATATTAACTCACTTAACTACACTTATAATTCNAGATCTGTCAAAACCTTCCACATTGCATATGGTGTGGTTTTCCCATGGAGACTTGAGACAATGTGGTCTCGTACTCCCTCCAAAAGAATCCTCCTCGCCTTTGCTACTTTCTTTTGCCATGCATCAAGATTTGCAGTATCTGTCGCATCTAGCTTAGGAACATCTATGTCAATGTAACCCTTCAATCCATTGTCTTTGAGCACTACTTACATCCTGTCCTTCAAAGAAATGCAGTTAGAGCTTCCTTCGAGTGCATACTCCAACCTCAATCCATTGAAAGACATTTTTTATCTTGAATCAAGTGTCTCACCAAGAAAATCTTGCAAATTCGAATGTTATCCAACCACCAAAACTCAACTTCTTCAATCCCTCTTCCCTAGGAGGTTCGCACCCCATATGAGAGTAGCCTGAGGGAAGTTCGCACCCTGCTTGTGTGTAGCCTGTGAACTTGCCTGGGAAGTTCGCACCCTATTCCACTATAGCCTACGAGAATGCCAATGAATTTCGCACCCTGCTTCATTGTTAGGGTGAGGGAATTTCACACCCTGCTAGTGTATTTTCTTGCAAGAATGCCAATGAAGTTCTCACCCTGCCTTTGTCTAGGGTGCGAGAATTAATGTTCTTGAAAATGAGCGTAGTTTTCAGTACTAGGGTTCGCACCCTCCAAGAGACGAGNTCCAATTTATTTAAGGGACAAATAAATTAGACACATGTTTCTTATTGACTTTTCAACAGTTAGTACATCAACTTCTCGGGGTCGTAACTTTTGCATACAATCTTCGTTTTAGGTGCACGATATCATGTTGTAAAGGTCCATTCAAGGACCACACATTTTTATTCTATCTATCAAAGGTAATTCCAATTGTGGTGAGCCCTAAAAAAAGTTGTTTAGAGCCTCAAAATGGCCTTGCAAGTCAAGGACTCAAAAACTAGGGGAAAAACTGCCAAACTAGAAAACTGCCAAAATGAGGCAGTTGGAATAGGTGGGAGGCCACTGAAATCCATCTGGATCAAAATCAATGATCAAGATATTTTTGAGTAGGATATCAATGGCCTATATTCACCTGGGTTTTGGCCGAAATTGTCTAAGTGTTGAAGTTCATCAATGAAAATCGTTGATGACCAATGGTTGGGGATCGGCATGTTTTGGTGAAGTGTTGAAGTTCAACCAAAATACATATTCGATCGTTGATGATTGATGGTTGGGGATCAACAAGTTTTTGTGAAGTGTTTTAGTTCACCAAGAGACATATCCAATTTTTGGGGATCATCAAGTTTTGGTGAAGTGTTAAAGTTCACTTAGAGACATCTCCGATCGTCGATGACTGTAGGTAGGGGACTAACAAGTTTTGGTGAAGAGTTGAAGTTGACCAAGAGACATTTCTGATTCTCAATGGCTAATGATCAGGGATCAACGAAATTTGGTGAAAGTTTCATGGGACCAAAGGAAATCTTTGATCGTCGATGGCCAATGGTCAAGGATCGACATATTTAGTGTGAAGTTCAAAATTTATTCCAAGAGACACTGTCAATGACCAATGGAGAAAATAGGGTGGTGATTTTTCATGCCATGTCAACATCCACATGTCATGTCACGTAAACATCCATGTGTCCTACCATGTCATCCTAGTTGATGCCTTAGGATGATGTGTCATGCCAAGGAATCATCCACATGTCATGCCACGTTAGCAAAGAGATGGTCAATCATCGATGTTCAGGGTTCGATGCGATTTGTGAGAAATGTTGGTTTTCAAGGGGAAATGACTGATGGATGATGATCGGTGATGAGGCATCAGAGAGATTCATGGGAAATGTTTGGTTTGCAAAGAAAAATGGTCAATGGTCGATGATCGATGATCGGGCCTCGGAGAGATCGATGGGAAAGTTTGGTTTACAAGAGAAACCCCTGATCTTCGATAGAGAAAAATAAACGGTCTAGGTTTCTTTCGATTAGATATTGACGGAGAATATTTCGACATAGGCAAGATTGTCCATCAGTTTTAAAAAACAAAAACCTAAGTCTAGAGCCATTTTCATATTTTGGAAATAACTAGAGCAGATTAAGTCATGTTGAAATGCAACTTTGGGGTTTAATCCATAGAGAGGATATATACAAAAGTTCCAGAGTGGGACATTGTCCATTTCTTCTTAGATTTGTTAGAAATGGAAAAATAGTAGTTTTTAAAGATCTGGGTCCAAATCATTGGAAAAGGTCCAAATTAAGTTGAAACTCTTGGAGAGAGTCCAGAAAGAAGACATTGAAATAAACCATGAAGGAATTGAATAAATTCTATGGGGATTGGAATGGGGATTGGAATGGGGATATTGAAATAGGGATAAATCCATTATTCTAGGCCACATTTTGGGGATTTTTGAGATTGTCAGAGGAAAGTGACCCTAGATAAAAAAATATGAGAATTTTTATTTACTCGAAATTTTATATACTCATTAAGAGAAACAACTTGGTTTTAGTGAAAGTTTTCTAGAAGTGCACATATTGTGAGATAGTGAGTTCTTCTAAAACATTGTCTCGAAAAAGGGGTAAAAATGAGAAAGTTGTCATTTCTAGATAGTTGTAGTTTTTTAATGGAGCATCAAATTGAAAATGTGAGAGTTTTTTTATGAATTCCCTATCATTAATATTATATATGTCTCATACAAAATGTTCTCTAGTTAATGATATGTTTTCTTCTGCAATTGACAGAAGTTGGCCTTTCAATAAAACTAAACCAGTGGAGAAAATGCACAAATGGGGTGAAAATGGCTTTTTTAGGAAGCCATAACTTTCAGCTCAAATATTAGAATGCGTCATGAGTATAGTCGTTGGGAATATGATTCATATGAGAATAACATATAATTTTTATAATTTTTGAAATTATGATATAATTCTTCATGAGTTGAGTAGAAAAAAGACTTGTAGCATTAATTGACATTTTTTTATAATATGCATAATTATAAAAAAAAAATGGTTTTTTGCACATTTTGCAGAATTAGTTGATATAAACATAACATTTCAAGAAAAAGAATGAATATTTGGGACACAGAGGAAGGAGAGGGAGCCTTCAATTCTGATAAAGAAGCCAAAGGTCAAAATACCAATGTTGGTAATGTAGAGACGAAATCTAATATACATAGAAACATACTAGAGCTAGAAAAATTATTAGAGACTATGATAAGATTGAGAATAGAAGTGCATAGTTACAAATCATATAATGATAATATCATGAGAGACAAAAATCAAATAAATTATTAAGTGATGCAAATCCTAAATCAGTTGCAGAGGCAAGCAAGGAATGAATCAAACTCAAGTTAGGGGGAAGAGGGAAGATATCATGAAAGAAGAGATAACTACATAATAACTAGTCATTCAAGAAGTGATAGTGTAACTCATAGACGTTACTCACCTCCTTACTCTACAAGGAATTTCTATGCATCTAAAGACTCCATAAGAAATCAAAAAGTGTCTCATGTTAGGAACCAAAGGAGAAGACATGAATTGTATATCTAACAAGGAGATATGAGGAAGATTAGGCCACCATATGTTGATGGTCAAAGAGAAATGGAAGATTATGTTCAATCCTAGTTGCTTGGAATCAAGAATTATTTTCAGTTGCGTAACTACTCATCTAACCTAGAAGCCAAAATTTCCACATACCATTTGCATGGAAAAGTTGCTATGTGGTGGGACCAATTGAAGCAAGTTGAACACATTAATGAGAGAAGGATCACCTTGAAGAAATTGATGAGATATTTTTATAAGAAGTATCTTTCAAAACACTTCTATGACAAAAATATGCAAGAGTTATTTGAAATCAGGTTGGGAAACATGACCATGGTAGAATATGAAAATAATTTCTTGGGATTGTCGAAGTATGTGGGGTTTATCAAGAATGAGAAGGTGAAGATGCATAGGGTTTTGAGTGGACTTCCATTCTTTTGTAAATAGAATATTCAATATGATGATCCTATGACTTTGACAGAGACCATTAGGAAGCATAAGTACCTATATGAGCAGGGTGAGGGTAGAGAATATTTGTAGACATATTGGAAGGTTAAGAAGAAAGAGAAATTTGATCAGAGGAGGAAAGGATTCAAACCTCCTTTCAATATAAACATCCCTAATAAAAATCAACAAGTTCAGTCTGCTAAGAATGAATCCAAGAGAGAATAATCCTTTGGAAAAAGAGAAATAACACCAATTGAATGTTGGGGATGCAAACAAGATCACATGTACAAGGATTTCCCTCGAAGAGAAGACAAGATGAAGACCATGCACAATATTCAAGAGGATACAATAGTAGAGGACATGGGAAGATTATATGCATCCTTAGAACATCGACAAGATGAAAATAAATCCCATATGATTGAGGTGGAAGGTAATATCACTAATCATCATGTTATTATTTTAATTAATTCATAAGAAAGCCATTTTTGGTTCAAGGGGAAGCCATTGTTACATTGATCCTAAAATAGTGGATAAATTTCATTTAGAGAAAAGTTACTTGAAAAGTCAAGTTTGGTTCAACTAGCCATGAAAATCAAAAGAAGGATCAATGATATAATAAAAAAATTTCCAATAAATCTTAATGGAGTGAGTACTAATACTAACCTAAATAGCATACCATTGGGATATTATGATATCCTAATTGGAATGGATTGGTTATACCAACATCATGTTGTCCTAGATTTTCATAACGAGGCATTTACATGTTTTGATGAAGAGGGAAAACAGACAACTGTGAAAGGAATTTCAAGACCCATTTCTATAAAGGTGATTTCAGACTTACAACTAAATAGATGTTTCAGGAAAGGATGTCAATTGTATGCAACTCATCTAGAGGAACTAGAAAATAAAAAAGGGCCAAGCCTTAAATATTTTTCGGTATTGTGATAGTTTGAAGATGTATTCCAAGAAATACTAGGATTTCCACCAAAGAGGGAGATGTATTTCTCTATTGATTTAATACCAGGAGCTTCCCAATATCAAAAATTCCCTATAGAATGAGTACACTAGAATTAAAATAATTACAAATGTAGCTAGAAGAATTGTTGAAGAAACGGTACATACACCCAAGTGTCTCACCTTGGGGAGAACCAATACTCTTTGTCAAAAAGAAGGATTGAACATTGAGGTTGTGTATTGACTTTAGATAGCTGAATAAATCCATTGTGAAGAACAAATACCCTCTACCTAGAATTGATGACCTATTTGATAAACTAAGAGGAGCAGAGATATTTTCAATGATAGACTTGATATCATGATATCATCAGGTAAGAATCAAGGAAGAAGACATCAATAAGAAAGACTTTAGAACCAAGTATGGACATTATGAATTTGTAGTGGTGTTGTTTAGACTGACCAATGAACCAACTATCTTTATGTGCTTAATGAATGGTGTATTCATAAATTATCTGGATAAATTTGTCATTTGGTTCCTGGATAACATACTTATTTATTCTAAGTCTAAGGAAGAGAATGAACATCACTTGACTTTGGTGTTGAAACTTCTAAGAGAACATCAACTATATGGAAAGCTTAGAAAGTGTTCTTTTTACCAAGAACATATCCACTATTTCAGACACATTATTTCAAAAGAAGGTATAATAGTAGATCCAGATAAGATTCAATCCATTAGAGGATGGCCAACACCAAGGAATGTTTTAGATGTTAGATAGTTCATGGGATTAGTTGGATACTACAAAAGATTTATAAAGGGATAATCTAAAATTGTTCATCCCATCACTTCTTTACAAAAGAATGGAATTAAAGTTAAATGGAAAACAAAGTGTGAAAAGAATTTTAATTCGTTGAAATAATTACTTACTAGTGTTGTAATACCCCTAATCCGAACCCGAATTGTAAATGAGACTGTAAAGGTACATTTAGGATGGTGATTCGTTGGCACCAAGTGTTGGTTCAGTTTTTCACGCACCTAAGTAGTGTGCGAGGATTGTTTTCCAAAGAAAGAGTGTGTGCATTCCATAGTGTTGCACATACCTTAGTAAGTGTTCATGGATTTCACCTCAAGGGAAGGGTGTGCACATTCCATAGTGTTTCATGCAGCTGAGTAAGTGCACAAGGATTACCTTGAAGTGCACATCGGACTGAGT
>JZKD02S2358546.1:29824-42013 GCA_000966675.3 Picea glauca
AAATCATGATCATGATATTCACCTAATTCCTGGGAGTGTTCCTCCTAACATCAGGCCATACAGATACCCTTATGCCCAAAAGAGTGAAATTGAGCACATGGTTGAAGAAATGTTAAAGGCTAGCATTATTATACCTAGCCAAAGTTCTTTCTCTGCACCGGTGGTAATGGTATTCAAGAAATATGGCTCATGGAGTATGTGTCTAGATTATAGAGAGCACAACAATATCACTATTAAATATAAGTTTCACATTCTCGTTGTTAGTCTCTAACTTTGGTCTTGATTTAGTGAGAATCTCTAATCCTAAATCCTCCCTGCTTATATTTATCCTTGGTATGAGATTGTTATGTTTTGCATTTAGAAATAATTTTCTTAAGTTTTGAAGGTTTAGGACATGAATTAATGAAATTTGTCACATCATTTGCTTATTTGAATTTTGAAAATTCAAATTATTTCCAAGTAATGAATGGTGCTACAGGAATAGCATTATTCCTGTAGCGCTAAGGTAATTATGTTTTGACATGCGCCAACCATCCAAATCTCGTCATGATCGCACAAATCGTGGATGCAGGACCTGCATGTGCTCCACAATGTTGATAGAATCGATGATGCAGTTTAAACCGTTGTATGAATGAGATCACGTTGTACCTGTAAGGACCGTCATCAAATCCAATCCTTCCTAATATGATTAAATGATACCATCATATTCCATTCTAATTTATTAGATCGTGTGTGCAGATATCTATTTAGGGAAATTGTTATGTAATAACAGTCACAGGATTTATTTTCCAGTTTCAAATCTTGCAGAGTTTCTTAGAACTGTATTAATTACATGGCGCTAAATAAAAGTGGAAAAATCATCAGGTTGGAACCTGAGGGCATAGAAATTGTTGAAGCTTACCCATAGATGGCACAAAGGTTTAAGGGCATTGGCTGGTTTGAGTTTTTTACCACTTTCCAAGGACATGATGAACATGTGTCCATGATATTCGCATAGAACTTCGACGGTTTTGAAGTTGTGATTGGAAATTTGTTGATGATGGTGACTGAACACTCCATTTCCAAATCTTGCAAATTGTTGATTGGGGGAGAATGGTGGTGGAAAAAGGAGCATGTGGTCATGGAATTCATGAACCAATTTCTGTTACCAGATAGATAGAACCCAGATTAGAATAAAGGAGTTCCCCATAGCTTGATCAGACAGGAGTGGCATACCGCTCTGATTATAATTCACAAGTATATTACATGCGAGGGTAGGTTCTCATTGGTTTACATATATCATATCATGTTATTAATGTGGATCAATGGAGATTACCCCTTAAACTTACCATATTTTCTACTCAAAAGTCTATAGAAGATGTCCAAAAGTGTACAATCTCACCCTGCCACAACCAAAGGCAGTGTGTTCCATCAAGTTTTGATAAAGACACTGGTTGTTTCTGCTTTGAGTGAAGTATAGAGACCTTAGGACTGGTTAATCCAGTCTCTAAATAATTATCCACAACTAAGAAATCCTAAAAAGGCTAAAGGGAAGAGGGAAGCTACACAAAAACAAAGTATCAGAGATGATGAATTCCCAGTAAAAGAAGAAATATTTGCAACCAGGGTGACAAGGACCAACAAAAGAAAGAAGCAGACTCAGCAAATCCCTATTGATACCCCTGTAGATGAAAGTCAGGAAGAATCCACCACCAATAGAGGCAAGAGATCAAAACTTGATGCAGAGATTGAAATGTTTCCTGATGCAGAGATTTAAATGTTTCCCAATACAGAGAAAAAAATAGAAGATAGATATTGATCAGATCCTATTATTAACAAAACACTAGAAAATAGGATCTGTAGTCGTATTTTGTATAGTTTAAATAGACAGATGAAAGACTATGTGGGGGTCAAAAAGTTGGATATTCAGGAACCTTTTTTGAAACTCCTTGTATGACATTTTTATTCTATGTTGACACTTAATGGAAAAGGCATATTGATGGTCAAACTTTCTCTTCTTTCGTGTTATTTTTCTCTTCTTGCTTGAGATCATTTTTCAATTGCAATGCATTGTTTTCTTGGTCTTATTTGATACAATGAATAATTTGTTGTTATTATTATTATCAAGATTTTATTTACAAGCTAATGTTGTTGTTTCTTAATTATATTTTGAGATAAGAATTATATGTGAGGTTAACAAATTGAAGACCTTGTATTCTCTTTCCTTATTTGTCTGATTTATCTATGTGGCTACCCTTTAACCAGTCAGTGGGATATCTCTTTCCCTTATTCTAAAATTCATGTTTACCTTGAAACCTTGAACTAGTTTTCAACCACCCTTTTAAAAAACCAAATCATGAAACCCTTAAAATACTATTGCAATAACCTAATGATGACCTATATTTCCCTCTCACGGTCAAGTGAAACTTTAGGGACTAAGATATTTTGGCGTCGTTGTTGGGGATGAATAAACGAAGATATATTCCCTGGGGAAACAACAAGATTAGATTCAAATCTTGATGGTGAACAAGATTTTGGACATTACATAAGACTGTGATTTTTCACCTAGAGACTCCTTTGTGGTAATTTTGGCTCCTAAAAGAGAAGGTAAAGGACTTAAAACTATTCCAACTTCCTCATCATCTACAAAGAGACTAGTAACCCGAAAAAATACAGACCTTGAACCTGTTGCAGCAGTACCAGACCCTGAAAATTTATTAAGAAAATCTAAGTTATTCCAAGGCAGTCCTCGCTCTCAAAGGGAAAATTTCCTTCAAAAATATCTCAAGGACAGTCCTCTGAAATTATCAAACTCCAATCATATGAAGAATTAATTCCTGAAAGTGAGATCAAACTTGTCATTGAGCCTGCTACAATTTCCTTTCCTTAAACTATCTCATAATTAAATTTAAATCAATGGAAGTTACTTGTTGAGATCATTGAAGAGGAACATTCAAATACCTTGTCTGTAGATGAAGCCTTGAGAGAACACAAAAAGGATATTAAAAGTGAACCCGAAACAATCTCTTCATCATCTCAATCTCTCTCTTCTGAAGAAGTTAAACCACACTATTCCTCTTTTGAAAACCCTCTTTTTCTTGGACCATCATCTTGCTCTAGTCCAAAAAAGAAACCCTTTTTTGCTGAAGATCAAGAATTATTATCAGTACAACTAAGTTTCCACACACATGAGATAGTTTCTCTTTCTACATCACCAATCTTGCTTACTCCTAAAGCTCAAACACCAAAGATAGAAAATATGGATCTAAACATAATGGATGCAATTGTTGCAGCCATATATGCACCTTTAAACATACCACAAGTTTTGTATGCCTTTCCACCAAATGACTATATGAAGTATTTGTCAAGATTCAATGGATAAGGAGGAGTTACTGTTGAAGCGCATTTTAATTCTTTCTACAGTTTTGCAGACAATTTCAATGTAGAGAATGAAGATGTGTAGATGAGACTATTTGTGTAGATTTTAGATGGTGAAGCAAGAAAATGGTTCAGGAGCTTGCCACCTAATTCAATTGTTGATATTGATGCCTTGGACGACACCCTTTTATCACACTGGGGAGACAAGAAAGATTGCTTACACTACATTACTAAATTTGGTTCTTTAAAAAGGAAACAAGGTGAATCAATATATGATTTCACTAAAAGTTCCAATCAAATGTACAATAAAATTGTAGATGAAATTAAGCCTTCAAAAACATCAGCTAAAATCACCTTTGCCAAATCTTTTAATGATGCATTTTATTTTTTATTAAGAGAAATAAGGTCTGATACCTTGAGTATGATGCAGGAAGGTGTTATTGAGATAGAATCTAACATACTAGCAGCAGACAAATTGAAGTCTAGGGGTGATAGAGATAGGAAAAAACAGAAAGAAGAGCTTCCTTCCTCTTCTCATACAACATCTGATTCTAAGATGGATGAAATGGATAATATGTTGAAAACTTTGACATATGATATGGCCAGGTTGAAAATGAAACAAAATCATCCCAGTAGACCTTCACAGGAAGGTGGATACAGAAATCCAAATCAGTTCAGGAGGCCAAACAGTGTACCTCAAATCTTACCGAGAGAAATGAAGAATCAAGAAGACCAAAAAGTTTTTCCTCCTTTCCAAAATAATGTAGTAGATGAGTTGGAGGAAGAGGATGATACAGAATATGACCCTGTAGTACATCTAAATGATTCAGAATCATCCCCTATTCATTTGACACAACAGGATTATGAAGATGCTTTGATATTAAATCAGTTTGAAGAAGGGGATGCTAATGAGGTCATACAGAAGGAACCTAAAAGGAAGAAATATGATCTCATATCTAGATCAAATACACCTAAAGTATATACACTTGTTTCCACAAAGAAGGCCAATACTCCAGTTAAAACAAGGATCAGTAAAGATAGTCCTAGGATTCATATTGATCAACCATTAAAGCAGCCTACCAAGGTTAGTACTACAGAGTTAAAGGAATCATAAAATATTGTTTCATATTTCAACCTAGAACATGAAATTAAAAAAATCAAAATTTGTGTACCTCTTATAGAACTAATGAAAACATAGCCTTTTAGGAAGACTATTCTCAAGGCTTTACAGCCTCCTGCTCAGGTCACCTTTTCAGAGACTATCAACCTTGAATATGAGAACCCTTATATAACCATTGGACCTCATATTGAAGACATAACTGATATTTCTCCTCCATTCTACATATCACTAAATGTCCATGACAAGATTTTTCATAACTTCCTAATGGATTCTGGTGCCTCGCACAATGTCATGCCTAAAGTGGTGATGGATGAATTAGTGTTAGATATTACTAAACCTTACCATGATCTATATTCATTTGACTCCAGGAAATTCAAATGTCAGGGAGTTATCAAGGACATGGTTGTTACTCTTTCCCAATTACCTATGAAGAGTGTGGTATTGGATGTTATTGTGGCTGACATACCTCCAAAATTTGGAATGCTTCTATCAATATACTGGGCTAAGAAAGTAGGAGTCACTCTACATATGGATCTCAGTTATGATACCATACCTGCTTTTGGTGGAGAACATCGGATATTATACAAGGAATTAAGACTGGCTTATTTGGTAAGTGATCATGAAAAAACTAGTAATCATCCTATATGTTGTAGAAGATGATATTTGTTCCTCTATTTTTCATATTGGTGATCATATGGAAAAAACATCAGTTAGGAAAAAAACACCTGCAGTTGGAGACAATGCATAAAATTTTGTTTGGAAAATGTATTTTGATGGGGCCTGTTCTAGACAAGGTTCTAGCATTGGGATTGTTTTCATTTCCCCTACCCAAGAGGTCATTCTTATTTCATATAAAATTGAATTTGATACAACCAATAACATCACTGAGTATGAATCCTTTTTGTTAGGGTTGAAAGATGCTAAATATATGGGTATAGATAAGATTTATGTTTTTGGAGATTCAGAACTTATTATCCACCAGATTAAAAAAACTTATCAAACCAAGTAGCAAAGGTTAAAACAGTATAGGAATGAAGTGTGGGATTATGTGGATAATTTATTTTTGGCATTCAACATTAATTTTGTGCATAGAAATTTGAATCAACAGGCTGACTCTTTGGCACTTACAGCCAGCAACTTTAAGACTCCAATGTTTCCTAACTTGAAATTTGAGATTGAGGTTAGACACAGACCCTGAATACCAGATAATATAAAAAATTGGTAGGTATTTAAAGATTATGAGTGGATTAAAAGATTCTTAAAAACGATTGAAGAATTTTCCAATATTTCAATCGATCAAGACAATGAAGATGATGATGTAGAGGTACATGTTGCAAATGTTCTTCAAGACAGTGTTGTTGAGCACAAAATTATTGAATTAAAGACAAATCATCTGCCTAAAGGTTTGGTTCCACTTGAGATATTGTTTGATCACAACGATGTTTCTAGAAAGGTTGTTATTCAGACAAAGGAGACTGATGTAGTGGATTGTGATATCAGTTCTGATTCAAATCCCTGGTTGGTTAAAATATCCAGAAAACTGTCAGAAAAACAGAGAGATATATGTGTTGAATTGATGAAGCAGTGTTCAGATGTATTTGTCTGGTCTTATGAAGACCTGAAAGTGTTTGATACAAATATCATACAACACAAAATTCCTCTGAAACCTGGATCAAAACCTTTTAAGCAAAAGTTTAGGCAATTTAATCCTTTGTTGTTACCCATAATAGAAAAAGAGATGAAAAGGTTATTGGATGCCAAAATTATAGTGCCACTGAGATACTCAGAGTGGGTATCTAATCTTTTACCTGTCAAGAATAAGAGTGGAGAAATAAGACTCTGTGGAGTGGAGAAATAAGACTTTGTGGACTTCAGGAATTTGAACAGGTGCTCTCTAAAGGACAACTATCCATTACCAAAAATGGATCATATTTTACAGAGAGTAGTAGGGGAAAAGAAGATCTCTATGCTTGATGGATACTCAGGGTACAATCAAATATCAGTAATGGAGGAGGAAAAAAATAAAACAAATTTTACCACTCCCTGGGGCACTTTCATGTAAGAAAAGATGCCCTTTGGATTGATGAATGCAGGACCCACTTTTCAAAGGGCTATGGGAATTGATTTTATTGGTGATAAAGACAGGTTTGTAGTTATTTACCTTGATGAAATCACTATATTTTCAACATCTGATGAAGAAAATTTACAACACTTGAAGCATAATTTTGAGAACTGCAGGAGGTACGGTATATCACTTAATCATAAAAAAACACATTTTGTCATGGAAGAAGGAAAATTTTTGGGACATATTGTTTCACCTGAAGTTATTAAGATAGATCCTGAAAGAGTAAAAGTTATCAAGCAGATAGACATTCCTAGAAACAATAAGTCTATCCAGTCCTTCATAGGTAAAATAATTTTTTAAGGAGGTTTATACCTAATTTTGCAGAGATTATCAAGTACATTACGGACATGTTGAAAAAGGATGCATAAATTAAGTGGATAACAGAAGCTAAAGAATCTTTTGAGAAGATTAAGCAGACTATTGTTCATGCCCCTGTTCTCATCAGTCCAGATTACTCCAAAGAATTCATGATTTTTTCATTTGCCTTAGAAGACACCATATATGTTGTTCTTCTACAAATAAATGAGCAAGGATATGAGAAGCGCATCACCTTCTTCAGAAAAAATCTCAGAGACTCTGAAATGAAATAAGACATAATGGAAAAATAGGCATATGCCCTGGTAAAGGATTTAAAATATTTCAGGGTATATGTTCTTTAATCTGAGATCACTGCTTATGTGTCAAGCAGTGCAGTCAAAGAAATCTTAGTTCAGCCCAATTGTGAAGGAAAGAGAGGAAAATGGATAAAACAAATCCTAGAGTACAACCTGACTATAAATCCAACACAGCTGATGAAAGCTCAAGGCCTTTCCAAATTAATGACAGAGTCAAATTGCAAAGCAATTGGGTTGTATCATCTTTCAAGCAAAGCACAAGATTTTTCATTCCAGATTAGAGAAACTAGCTCACAGGTAAAAAACAAGTATGTTTCTTCACCATGGTACAACGATATTAAATTTTTTATGTTGAACCTTCAATCTCCTCCAGAATTGGATAAATCAAAGTTCATATCATTAAAATTAAAATCAGTAAAGCATTGCATTATTGATCAGATCCTATTTTGGAAAGATCCTCATGGAATCTTGTTAAGGCATGTTGATGAAGAAGAGGCTAAACAATTTTTTTGTGATCTACACCATGGTGTTTGTGGAAGTCATCACCATTGGAAATCTAATGCTTTCAAGATTCTCAGAGAAAGCTATTACTGGCCAATTATGTTCTCAGACATGTTTTCTCAGGTCAGGGCATGTGAACCCTGTCAGAAGATTGCAGGAAAGGAGAAACTTATGTCTCTGCCTATGAAACCTATCATCATTCATTAACCATTTCAATAGTGGGGCTTGGACTTCATCAGGGAAATCAACCCTTCATATTCTGGACATCATAAGTGGATCCTTACAACCACATATTACTTTACAAAGTGGATTGAAGCAATTCCAACTTGGAATGCAACCGACAAGGTAATCATGGAATTTCTTGAAGGCCATATCTTTTCTAGGTTTGGTTGTCCTAAAAAAATAGTTATTGATAATTCTCAATCTTTTAAATCCAAATCCATGATTGATTTCTGCAATAAGTATAATATCAAATTGGTCCACTCTACTCCTTACTAACTCGAAGGAAACGGGTTAGCAGAGTCCTCCAATAAAAGTCTTATAAGAATTATCAAAAAACTACTTGCAGGAAATAAAAGGTCATGGAATTCCAAGTTAAAGTTTTCCCTATGTGATGATCATATCAGTAACAAGAAATATATTGGGACCTCTCCTTTCCAGATGGTGTATGGAACATAATTTATTCTTCCAACTCAATTGGGATTACCAGTCTTAAAAAAATTTCAATAAGAGTTAGAAGAACCCAATGATGTCCAAAGGAGAATTTGTCAGATGATTGAGGTTCAGTAGGCCAGAGAACAAATGAATCAGAAAGTTGTTGTTGACTAGAGAAAATCCAAAGCCACATTTGATAAAGGAACTAAGAAATATGTTTTTAATGAAGGAGATTTGGTATTAAGGTGGGATGTTAGGAGAGAGGATAAAGAAAAACATCGTAAGTTTGACAACTTATGGTATGGTCATTTTAGAATAGCCAAGGTGATGGATAATAATACTTTTCTCATACATAATCTAGATGAAACAAAACAAATTGCAAGCCCAGTGAATGGGAGGTTCTTGAAACACTACTTTCTTTAAAGATTCATCAAAGAAAGGACTTCCAACCTGTACAATAGGTTTTTCTTCCAATAAAGACTCCATATATCCAATGGACTTGTTTTTATAAATTCGTGTTGCGAATAAAGGATGACAGAGTAGAGAAATCAGTGAATAGAAAGTAAGGTAAAGGCATTGGTCTGCAGTTCTTGGAGTTTTATCATCAAAACATCACCCCCAGAAGGAGCTAGTGTTAGTCTCTAACTTTGTTCTTGATTTAGTGAGAATTTATAATCCTAACTCCTCCCTGCTTATACCTCATTGCTTGGTTTTTAGTCTTTTATCCTTGGTTTGAGATTGTTATGTTTTGCATTTTTTGCATTTTGAAATAATTTTCTTAAGTTTTGAAGGTTTAGGACATGAATTAATGCGATTTTTCACATCATTTGCTTATTTGAATTTTGAAAATTCAAATTATTGCCAAGTCATGAATGGCCCTACAAGAATAATGTTATTCCTGCAGTGCTAAGGTAATTATGTTTTGACATGCGCCAGCCATCCAAATCTCGTCATGATAGCACAAATCATGGATAAAGGACTTGCATGTGCTCCACGATCTTGCTTGAATCAATGATGCAGTTTAAACCGTTGTATGAATGAGTTCATGATGTACCTGCAAGGACCTGCATCAAATCAAATCCTTCCTGATATGATTAAATGATACCATCATCTTCCATTCTAATTTATCGAATGATGTGTGCAGATATCTATTTAGGGGAATTGTTATGTAATAACAGTCACAGGATTTAGTTTCCAGTTTCAAATCATGTAGAGTTTCTCAGAACTGTATTAATCACATGGCGCTGAAGAAAAATGGAAAAATCATCAGGTTGGAACCTGAGGGCATAGAACTACTTGAAGCTTACCCACAGATGGAACAAAGGTTTAAGGACGTTGGTTGGTTCGATTTTTTCACCACTTTCCAGGGACATGATGAACATGTGTCCATGATATTCACACAGAACTTTGACAGTTTCAAAGTTGTGATTAGAAAGTTGTTGATGATGGTGACTGAACACTCCATTTCCAAAGCTTTAAAATTGTTGATTGGGGGAGAACGGTGGTGGAAAAAGGAGCACGTGTTCATGGAATTCATGAACCAATTCTCGTTTCCAGATAAACAGAACCCAGATTGGAAGAAAGGAGTTCCCCATAGCTGGATCAGATAGGAGTGGCATACCGCTCTGATTATAATTCACATGTATATTACATGCGAGGGTAGGTTCTCGTTAGTTTACATCTATCATATCAGGTTATTAATGCACATCAATTGATATTACCCCCTAAATTTACCATATTTTCTACTCAAAAGTCTATAGAAGATGTCCAAAAGGGTATAGTATCACCTTGCCATAGCCAAAGGAAGTTTGTTCCATTAAGTTTTGATAAAGACACTAGTTGTTTCTGCTTTGAGTGAAGTACAGAGACCTTGGGATTGGTTAATCCAGTCTCTAAATAGTGATCCACATCCAAGCAAGCCTAAAAAGGATAAAGGGAAAATGGAAGCTACGCAGAAATAGAGTATCACAGGTGATGAATTTCCATTCAAAGAAGAAATATCTAAAACTAGGGTGACAAGGACTAGCAAAATAAAGAAGTAGACTCAACAAATCCCTTTTGATACCCCTATAGATGAAAGTCAGGATGAAGCCACCACCAGTAGAGGTAAGAGATCAAAACCTAATGTAGAGATTGAAATGTTTCCTGATGCACAGATTGAAATGTTTCCTGATAGAGAGATAAAAATAGAAGATAGATATTGATCAGATCCTATTATTAGCAGAACACTAGAAAATAGGATCTGTAGTCATCTTTTGTATAGTTTAAATAGACATATGGAAGACTCTGTGGGGGTCGAAAAGTTAGATATTCAGGGACCTATTTTGAAATTCCTTGCAAGACATTTTTATTCTATGTTGACACTTAATGGCAAAGGCATATTGATGGTCAGACTTTCTCTTCTTTCATGTTCTTTTTATCTTCTTGCTTGATATCATTTTTCAATTGCAATGCATTGTTTTCTTGGTCTTAATTGATACAATGAAGAATTTGTTGTTATTATTATTATCAAGATTTAATTTACAAGCTAATGTTGTTGTTTCTTAATTATATTTTGAGATAAGAATTCTATGTGAGGTTAACAAATTGAAGACCTCATATTCTCTTTCCTTATTTATCTGATTTATCTATGTGGCTACCCTTTAACCAGTCAGTGGGATATCTCTTTCCTTTATTCTGACATTCATGTTTACCTTGAAACCTTGAAATAGTTTTCAACCACCCTTTTAAAAAACCAAATCATAAAACCCTTAAAATACTATTGCAATAACATGATGATGCCCTAGCTTGCCCTCTCATAGTCAAGTGTAACTTTAGGGACTGAGACTCGTCATTAATGAATTGTTAGATGAACTACATGGAGAAATATATTTCACAAAGTTATATCTTTGTTCAAGGTATCATCGGATTAAAATGAAAGAAGAAGATATCCCTAAAACAACATTCCAAACTCATGAAGGCCATTATAAATTTTTGGTCATGCCTTTTGGCCTTACAAATACACCTTCCACATTCCAAGGGTTGATGAATTCCATTTTCAAGCCCTTCCTTCAAAAATTTGTGTTAGTATTTTTTGATGATATACTAATCTATAGAAAGTCTTGGGAGGATCATGTACGACATGTTGACAATTTGCTACAACTATTAAAGGAGCAACAACTATATGCAAAATTATCCAAATGTTTCTTTCGGGTGAAGGAAGTAGAGTATTTGGGTCACATTGTATCCCATGAAGGTTTCAAAGTAGACCATCACAGGATTAAGGCCATGATGGACTGGCCGATTCCCAAAACATTGAAGAATCTTAGAGGATTTTTGGGTTTGACGGGTTACTACCGCAAGTTTGTTCGGCACTATGGAAGAATAGCATCACCTTTAGCGGCACTAACTAAGATGGATGCATTTTCATGGACTCCAGAGAAAACTAAATCTTTTTAACAACTTAAAGAGGTGATGTGCAAATCTGACCACTCCATACTTCACAAAAAACTTTATTGTGGAATGTGATGCCTCAGGAAATGGAATTGGTGTTGTCCTAATGAAAGAAGGAAGGCCCTTGGATTTTGAAATTCGGCCACTCAACAGAAAGGACTTACACAAACCCATTTATGAGAAGGAAATGATGGAAATACTACATGCATTGAAGAAATGGAATCCTTACCTACTAGGTAGGATCTTCAAGGTCAAAATAGATCATGATAGTCTTAAATACTTCTTGTAACAAAGACTATCTTCAGAAGAATAAAAATGGGTGACCAAGATATTGGGCTATGATTTTGAAATTGTCTATAAAAAAAGGGAAGAAAAATGTTGTGGTA
>JZKD02S2358546.1:64439-90064 GCA_000966675.3 Picea glauca
TGATATGTTGACTTCCAAAGTTTTGGATCTATGTGTTCATTGACTCTTCAATCTTCCTTTGTCCTTATTTAATCTCATTATATGAGGTGGGGAATTCAATATTCTCTTCTTCCACTTGTTAAGGGTCATTTTATTTATTCACTTTAAAGATAATATTTATTAGTTTATACACCCCTAGATGACCCCTCTTCCATATGAAACTATTTCCAATGCAATTTTCATTTACATTTCAATCCTCCTTAGCATGAGGTTTTCCTCCTTTTTTTCCTCTATTGTAATTATAATTCAATTTAAAGTCAACCTAGTGTTGAATTTCAACTTACCTTTTTCCTTTATGTTCATATCAATTGGCCTTTCAATGAAGTATCACATATCTTAGACTACTAGTGCTAACCTCTCTTCTATTGGAAAATAGGAGAATTCTCTAATAAATTTATCTTCCAAGATTTACCATTTGAAGTCTCACCTTTTTCCACCTCGACCTTGTACTATTTATATGGTAGATATTCTAATGTAGTTGGGAACATATGTGACCATACCATTTCATCATGGTATCCGTTTTTTTCCATTACTTTTCATATTCATGTATTTTTGATCAGGGAATCAAATTTTGCTCAAAAATTCAAAGTGCTTGGAATCGCTTCAAATCGAACAAGAGCGTAGGCCTCATCGTTGTGAACCCAATGCAACTTGTTTGGGTTCAAACGGATGTCGGGAGCGAGAGATATCGCGATCTATTCGAATCGTTAAACAGGTAAAAAAGGGTCGCTGACTATGCAGTCCATACAGTCCGTACGGATGCTGACGTGGCATGATCGTACGATGATTTGGTAGAGATCGTACGTCTGTACACTGATGTGGCATGTGATGACATGGCAATTTGTGATTGGCAGATGTGGTCGAATTATGATGCCACGTGGCACCGTTGTATTGGTTATTGTTTAAAATTGTATGGAGTCTGTGGGGGTCGAACCCCGGACCTCCCCTATGGCTCCACGCTTTGGTAGTGTGTGGGTTACCACTAGCCCACACGGTGGTCCTTGTAAAATCTATGGTTTAATTTACATTTGAATTGTATTAAAATGTGAATGGAGGCGCGTCCGGGTTGGGGCTTAGCCCCAGCCCCGGTCGCATGTATTTATATATATATATATAACCACCACTTTATATATGGAGTGTGTGTTTCAAACAGCCCGGTCGCATATATTTTAAAACCGCATGACCATTGTGTAAACAGTTGGCGCGCATTTGTGTTATCAAATGTATTAAGCCACAGTTCTTGGGCGCCATTACATATGGCTTCAACCTTAGCGCGGGAGTTGGATTGGTTTTGGAAAACAGTTAGCCCTTTTATATTTACGCGAGGTCACATGGACCCATGTGCTCGAGAGCTTGGCGGTTAGGGGCTGGCACACCCATAATCGTCCTACAGTTCGCATCATTGGTGCGGTTGCGTTCGGTGCCAGGTTTTTACGCTTTAAATAGCATGTGTGCTAGGTTGAATGGAGAAGGGTGCAATTTGTAGATACAGAGACAACAATCTTGAAGGGGGGACTTTCAGGAAGCCTAACTTCTTCATTTTTTGGCCAAACGAGGTGCCGAAAAATCCCAGCTAGGGGTTTTTGGACGCTCTGAAGCCATTGGAGTAGTCTGTTGGTCAATTTGAGCATTGTAAAGCACGTTTTTGAGCACTTTGAGCAATTAATAATAATGATCCATTGGAAGCTAGACCAGGAGATGTAGCCCAAGAGAGGGGTGAACTCCTTTATCATTTGTTGTGTTATGTGCTTATATTCATTGATTATGTTGTTGTTTATTTGTGTCTTAAATGAGTAAATCCTAATAATGATGTGTTTCAAAGTTGATCCATTTGCTTTTAACACATACACTTTACTTGCAAATATTTCCAAGTTTACAAGTCTTTCTTCATTTTTAGATCAATTCTCCTCTCAAGTGAGAAACAAAGATTGAACTTTGTTATTTGTACACCTACTATCAACTTTTTTCCTCCAAATATTTCTATAAATTATGTCGATGATGTGTTCTAGGTTTGCAATGAGTGAGCATGGGTTCTCCACCAAAACACATCCCAGCCTATGAAGGAATCTACTAAAATTTATNCAATTCTTAATATAGGTTCATGGATGTATTCAACAAGAGAAGGTCATTGTTTTTATAAAACCTAGTAACAAGCATACTTTTTTCATCAATGTTAACATGGCTAAAATATTACAAGTCCTTACAAATCATATTAAATTCACAATTTGAATGTGAGAATGTTCAATTTTTCCAAGATTTGAAGATTACTATGGATAATATATGTTGCAGTCACTAGATTTCCATGCTATAAATACAGATCCTTGGATGGACTCAGTTGATACAATTAATATTAATATGAAAAAGACTTTTCTAAAGATTTAGTACAAGAAAAATAAAATAACAACATAGGATACTCTCTTAATAAACAAGAAGATCGCAATGGGCCACATAAAAAATCCATGCAAGGAAACTAATTGTAATATTTGAAGACACATCAAATGAAATGTCTAAATTTGAATCCAAAGAAGATTCTAAAAAATCACCTAAAGGACATCCTTGGGAAGAGCATATTACAAATGAATAAGAATCTATAGAGACACATTCCTTAAGGAACCACATATTGAGGAGCCAAAAAAAGAAAAAACAATTTCTAAGGATGTTATATATTTACACCAACACCACCTCTAGAAGAAAACGTTATCATGGAAAGGCCACGAGCATCAACAAACTTATTATGGACCAAAATGGAACTAGAAAGGTAACTTGTATTAAATAATGTGGAGGAAAAGTAATGCATGGAGATAAACAACATGAAATCAAAGGAGTAACCATAATCAAGATCGAGGTGGAAAGGAAGTAGTTAAACCCCATGTCCACATTTCACTAGGATGGTTGGATGCTCATGCTTGGTACAAGTTAACTACATTTCTAAGCAGATCATATTATATGCCTCCACTTATGTTTGAAGGATGAAACATGTGAAGGGGGAGGAAATGTACTGTACCTAGAGAGGATAATATGGGGTGCTTATGGAGGTACCCAAGGGGGACAATGATTGTAACTTGACTATAATCATGGAACAAACCCACTATGTAGTGAGAGGAAATGACATAATAATGAGTGGTTGGTATAGCCCCTAGGAATAATCATGAGAAAGCATAAATAGACATGAGTCTCGATATATTGAGATATGTTGGATGTTATGTTATTGTAGAAAGCATGGTTTATGGAGTGATTCCTTCCATAAGGAGTATTTGATGGTGTTACCCTACCTTAAGGGTTCTCTCTTTATTCTTTTGTTGTTTATGATGTGAATGCATTTTGGCATTTTTGAAGTTAAGGGTTTATTTCAAGTTAAGGGTTATCTTCTATATTTTAGTTATCAAGGTTTACTACACTTGGCCTCGCTAGGTGAAGTCTCCCCATCTTAATCCAAGTATCCTTTGGTAAGATATTCACCTAAGATGTAAACTCAGCTACAACTAGTGGCACTTAAAATATCTCAATTTCTAATTTGGACTAAGGATCATAGTCATGTGTTTATTTATCTTCTTGGTTAAGTGACAAATATTATTTATTATTTTACTTATATCTTTACAATTCTTGAGTATTATCAATAGTTCAATCAACCTTGATACAACTTTCTCTTCACATAATAAGTCCAAATATTGTTTGATAACAACATTATTTTCATTTCTGTGTCCATTTTGTTTCATTTCATCAACTTCATCTTCCTCAACCATCTTTCTAAACATGCATATAGTCTTATTAGTGTATTCTTTCTATTTCATTGAGTTTGGATACATATTTGTTTATCATCTTTGTTGTACTTGTATTTTTCATCATAGGTCTTTCAAGGATGTTATTAGATGTTATGAGGCTGAAATTATACAATTAAGAAAAAAAAAATCATAATTGTTTCATAAAGAAAAAAATATTTATTCATAATTCCATAATTATGAAATAATTTAGAAAAAAATTATAATTGAGAAAAAAAATAATAATGGATTCAAACATGTGGATGATTTGTAATTTCTTAGTTCACATGCCATCAAACCTATCTATCTATGACTTGTAATTGCTTAGTTCACATCCCATGAAGCCTATTTCTAAACTCTTCTAAATTTCTATGAGAAAATGTCAAATCAAAGGGATGGGAACAATGATTCTAGTGTTTGAGATTCCTCACACCAGAGAGTGTTTTATAAGTGTTGGGTTTTGGGCATCAACACATGGGATAGAATTGTCTCACTTCTTCCAACCAAAAAAGAGTGGCCAACCTATCCTAGGTGAGATAGTACAACCTATTCTTGTTGTGATATGGAGAATTGTCTCACTTCTTCCAACCAAGAAAGAGTGGCCAAGGAGGATCTCAAAAAACTAGCTGAAATTTTTCATTTTACATATTATTTTTATTATTCAATTAAATAAATAATAATAAGTGTAACCATTACTCTTCAGGGATCATCTCCATATTATTACTATTAAATAAATAAATAATAATAACAATTACTGTTATTTTAGGTTTATGTGGTGAGATCTGTTAATATAATAGCTGGGAAAGTGACCAAACTTGGCCAATAATAATAAGGTGGCCATTGCATCTTAACCTATCAAGCGACATATTTGGGCGGCGCAGGCGTCGTCCTATTCATGCTAGATCTGGGTTCCTTCTCTTCACATGGATTTGAGGCGATTGTATGACTGAAAACAATAGATGTCAACAATACGTCAATGTTGCATCTACTGATTGTATATTTGACACCTGCCAANGCAGCCTTATTTCTTTGCAATGACTAGGCTTTTTTCTGGTTCCATTTATTCCCTAGAAACATATCAAAATAAGACACATGCTAGCGACTTCACTCATGGTTTGAATATCATCACTGTCGGAAATACATGATGGGTACGGCATTTAATTGTTTTACCGATGGATAATAAACCCTTATAACACAAAAAAACTCCACAAGTCTGATTAGGGTTTAGGGTTAGTGGATATCAAAAGAAGAAGCGTCTACTTACCAAAAAGCTAATTGTATAAAGATCAAGAGTAAACATAAGTGCGAGTTTGATTTGTCCGCAACTGATAAATTGTGAAGCAAGAAATGCAGAGAGAAAGAATAGAGCAGAAATAGTATTCAGTATATTGAGAATGTAAGGAGAAAGTACAATGAGAAGAGTTAATGAAGAAGTTATATGCAAAAGGAAAATAGCTGAGCTAAATAGGCTCAAGAAAAGAAAGTACAGCTAGCCAGGACAGCTCGTAGTGTAAGTCAGCCTGTTGAAGTTACATTATATTTAACACTCCTTAAACTCAATAGTTACAAACATCAGCACTGATTATGCCCAAGTGATGTCTCAAGTGATGTCTCTGAAAATCAAAAACAGATTTTCCCAGTGGCTTTGTGGAGTTGATCTCGAGAACCACAGACTTGGAGTGCAATGTCACCATTATTGACGAGCTCGCGGATGAAGTGAAAGCGAGTGTCAATGTGTTTGTTTTTTTTGTGAAACACATGATTTTTGGATTGAGCTATTGCTGAAGTATTGTCACAGAAAATAGGAGTTGGATCATTTTTTGTATGTGACATATCTTTCAATATTCTTCTCAGCCACACAGCTTGACAAGAAGTTGAGGTAGCAGCAACATACTCTACCTCTGCAGAAGATATTGAGACAATTGGCTTCTTCTTTGATGCCCATGAAATCAGGTTCGAGCCCAGGTGAAAAACATGTCCTGAGGTGTTTTTCCTGTCATCTAGGCTGCCTGCAAAATCACTGTCTATGTGACCAGAAAGTTGATTACTATCAGATTTAGTGTACCATAAGCCAAAATTGAGAGTTCCTACAATATATCCCAGAATCTGTTTCGCCATTTTCCAGTGAGAATCTTTGGGAGATTCCATGAATCTGGAAACAAGGCTAGTTGCATACATAATATCAGGCCTAGTTGTTGTAAGATACAACAAACTGCCTACTAAAATTTTGTACAGGGTAGGGTCCACTGTAGGGCCTTCATCTTTCTTGCTCAATTTTGTGCCTAGGGGTATAGGGGTTTCTGTTGGATTGCATTCTTCCATGAGAAATCTTTTGATGATGTCTTCTACATATTTTTTCTGACAGACAAAAATTCCTTTGGTTGATTGATCAACCTCAATCCCCAAAAAATATTTCATTATACCAAGATATGTCATCTCAAACTCAGATTGCATGGCATGTTTAAAACTTGTTAACTCAAGATTTTCAGTATATATCATGTCATCAACATATAAACATACAATCAAAATTTTACTGTGCTGATCAATTTTGGTGTAAAGAGTTGGCTCATTTTGACTTCTGCTGAAACCACTTTTGATCAGATAAGTGTCAATTATGTAGTACCAAGCTCTTGGAGCTTGCTTTAAGCCATACAAGGCTTTGTTCAACCGATATACTTTGGTTGGCTGCTCTTGGACTTCAAATCCAGGTGGTTGATCAACATAAACTTCTTCATCTAAGAAACCATTCAGGAAAGCTGACTTGACATCCATCTGGTATACTTGCCATTTATGTTGGGCTACTATGGCTAATAGAGTTCTTACAGTGTCTAATCTTGCTACTGGAGCAAAAGTTTCACCATAATCAGTACCAGGTTGTTGTGAGAATCCTTTGGCAACAAGTCTTGCCTTCTGTTTTTCGATCTGCCCTTTTTCATTGAGTTTAGTTTTGTAAACCCACTTGACACCAATACTTTTCTTGTGACTTGGAAAATCAACAAGATCCCATGTCTTGTTCTTCTCAATGGAGTCAATTTCTTGGTTCGTGGCTTGAACCCAATGTGGCTCCTTAGCGACTTCCTTAAAAGATGTAGGTTGACATGACATTAAAGAAAAAAGATTGTGTTGTTCAAAATCATCCAACTGCTGATGGATTTCTCTCAAACTTCGAGTTCTCTGATTTTGAATTTCAGAGGAGGAGTCTCCGTGTGAAGTTGAGTTATCTTGAGAATTTTTAGATCTTCCTTGTACCTGCAATCTTGGAAGAACAGGTAGAGGTATTTGTTGTCCTGAATTTTTTGTGTTTTCAGAACTTGGCAACAATGGATTTTGATTGTCCAGTTGTTGATTTTTTGATTCATTCCAGAATTGATTTTCCAAAAATTTTACATCTCTACTGAGAATTAGTTTCTTGGAGATTGGATTGTAAAGCCTGTAGGCTTTAGATGTTTCACTATATCCAGTAAAGATACATTTCTCACTTCTATCGTCCAGTTTCTTCCTTAATTTGGAAGGTATGTGAGTGTATGCTATGCATCTGAATGTCCTTAGATGTGCAACATTTAGCTTTGTCCCACTCCATGCTTCTTGAGGGAATTTCATCTTTAGACTTGTGGTTGGAGATCTATTCAAGAGATAAACGGAGCATGCTACTGCTTCAGCCCAAAAACTATTTGACAAACTTTTCTCTTTGAGAAGTGTTCTTGTCGTATTCATTATTGTCTGATTTTTCCTTTCAACTACTCCATTCTGTTGTGGAGTATACCTGGTTGTTGTTTGCATGATAATGCCTTGTGATTTGCAGAAATTTGCAAATTCATTGGAGTTGTATTCTCCTCTTCCATCGGACCTGGGTGCTTTTATATATTTGCCACTCTATTTTTCAGCTTCTTCCTTGAATTCTTTGAATTTTGAAAAAGTTTCAGACTTGTGTCTGAGAAAATAGATCCAGATTTTTCTGTTGAAATCATCAATAAATGTTAGAAAATAAAATCTACCACCTATGGACTCTATTTGCATTGGTCCACATAGGTCAGTGTGAACTAGTACGATATGTTGTTTGGCTTGATTGGATGACTGTGGAAAACTAGATCTCTTATGTTTTCCAAGTATGCAAGACTCACATGGAGAGTTTTGTTCTTTGAAGATGGGAAGACCTTTGACCATGGAGTGCTTCTGAAGAAGGCTTAGACTCTTAAAGGGTAGATGTCCAAATCTTGTATGCCAAACCATTGTTTCATTCAAGGTGGATGCACTTTGTGCATATGGTTGAATCAGATTTGCAGTTCTAAGTGTAAGGGGAAACATCCTATTCTGAGTCATGTGGATTTCAGAAATCAATTTTTTGCTTGGGATTTTGTCATATATCTTGCAAGATGCTCCCTCAAAGAGTACCTTATAGCCATGTTCAATGAGTTTTCCTACACTTAGCAGATTATGTTTTAGATCTGGAACATGATAGACATTGTTTATGTCTTTCTTTTCATTTTGTTTAGTAAGAATAGGTACAGTTCCTTTGCCTTGAACCTTGACTAAGGAATCATTTCCAAGTGTAATATCTGATGAGATTGAAGAATCAATGCATGAAAGTAAATCTTTGTTACCTGTCATGTGATTGTTGCATCCACTGTCCAGCAACCAAAGATCTTTAGGTTGTTCTTCAGACTTGTGACATGAGAGAAACATACCTTTTGAGGTTTCTCCCATATGATTTGACACATGTGCTCCACTTGAGAGATGATCTGCCTGCTTCTTCCGGCATTCAGATTCATAGTGCCCATATTTTTTGCAGTAATAGCATTGTATGCTTGATTTGTCATTTGATCTTCTCCCTCTGCCTCTTTGAGGATGGAAATTATGATTATGGTGTTGTTGTCTGTGACCTTGGAAATTTTGATGCTGGCTCTGTTGTCTGTTATGTCCATTTGAGTGTTGGTCACTTGTAGTACTCCCTCGTCCTTGGTGACCTCTGCCTCTTCCTCTGCCTCTCCCTCTGCTGAAGGAGAATTGAGTTTTGAAGGAATTGGCGATTGACTCATCTGTGAGATGCAGTCTGGTCTCATGTGTCACCAGGGAACCAGTCAATTCATCTGTTGAAAAACGTGACAGATCCTTGGATTCAAGAATTGTTGTAACAACCATTTCAAATTTATTTGGTAAACTTCTGAGGGCTTTCTCAACAATGCGTTGATCAGTGATGGCTTCACCAATCAATCTGATCTAGTTCACGATTCCCATGACTCTGGTCATGAACTGATCCACATTTTCAGACTCTGTCATTCTTAAAGTCTCGAATTGCGTCCTCAAGGTCTACAATTTAACTGTTTTGACCCTGTCATTTCCTTGGTAGGATGATTTAAGGATGTCCCAGACCTGTTTTAAAGTACCAGCGCCTGTGATTTTTGAGAAAATCGAATCATCCACAGAATTTTGAATCCAGAATTTAGCTTTATTTTCTCTGTTCCTCTGAGTTGCCTGAGCAATTCTTTATTGGTTTGTCATGGCAGAAAGGTCTGCTAGATCTGGTTCCACATGTCCAAGATCCACTGGATCCCAACACTCTTGTGCTTGCAAGAAGGATTTCATTCGAAGAGACCAAAATTCATAGTTCTTTCCAAGAAGAATCCGACCTTGAGTTGGTCCTAAATTGCTAGAGGTCGCCATATTTAAAGAATTTGAACAAAACAGAAAAAAAATTGGAAAAATTTTGTGTTTACCTGTTTCTTGCGCCTAAACCAGGTCTGCCAATTTCTTGCAGTGACTTTGAAACTCTACGATTCAAGATTTCACGAGTTTTGACTTCACTAGTTTTGGCTTCATGTTTCTGACTTCGGGACTTTGTTATACGAGTCCTCCGAACTCTTGTCTCTCCAACTTCTGGTCGTCAAAACGCCGAAGAGAGCTTAACGGCCTTGGATTGGCCCTTGGTCTCCGTTCAATGTGACTACACGCCTAAATGTTAAAGTGCTAACGGATTTTCACAATTCGAAGAATAGCGATGCCTGTGTTGGTTCTTTGTCCCTTAATTTTTTGAAATTTGAAATATCCTGGCAACTATTCAAACGCCTTTTCAAGATTTCGCGTTTCGGGACTTCTTGTTTCCCTATGTCAATAATCCTTGACCCTTCGTCCTTCTGATCTCTGAAATGTCGATTTGCTGAAATGGCTTTAACAACAATTATCCCCAAGGCTATACTTCCGATCCATGTGATCGCTTCCCATATGACCGCAGTCCTATTTCGGGGTTTTATGATGCAAAGCACCTTACCTCTTGTCTCTTGGATGGTCGAAATGTCGAAATGACCTTTATCGCATTAGCCCCTTGATCTATGCCTTGGTCCATGTGACCACTACTCATAAGACCACAGTCTTGTTTCGAGGTTTCACGACTCAAGCACCCGATCTCGTGTCCTCTTGACCCCCGAAATACCGATACGTGGAATGCCGAAATGGCAAAGTGTCCTTCTCCTTTCAGAAAATCTCCCGAAATCCTGGATTGCTGCCACGCATCTCCTTAAGATGGACGGTCCTCCTACGTTTCACAATTTCGTGACTTGCGACCCCCGGTGACACAAATCCTCTGTCAACTTGAAACCCCAGTAGCCGAAATACCGACGGTTTCCTCGATCTCCGCCACGTGCCCCAACGAATGGACGGTTGTGATATTTTCGGGATTTCGTGATTTCTCGTATTGGGGTTTGGAGTGCAATTTCCTTTGCTTTTCCAACTCCGGATTCTCGATTTTTCGATAGACTCAGATCGATGACTCACAACATTTCTCGATCCAATGGTCCAAAATGAATCAGGATTTCGTGAATTCGTTGTTTTTCTGTGCACTCTAGAGGACTAAATCTTGTGCACTTTCTCACGGATCCAATGGCTATCGGTTCTTTGCGCAAGATCTAACGGTTGAAATTCTTTCGCCTTTACTCCGCTCTCCTCATCCCTTCTGAACTAAATTTTTTCCTCGGATCTATTCACAGGATGGATCTTACGGCTGTGATTGCTCGTTCTTGGCTACTTTCATAGGTTCTTTGTTGTTCTTGCAAAGAGTTTCCCCTGAGGAAGGAAATTCATGAATCTTTCACGAATTGAAAGATTTTCACTAATTCTTTAGAGCTTTCTATTCTCTGCAACAATCTTTGACAGATTAGAGAGATTTACTGAAATTCTTTAAACGATTTCGCCTTCTGCAACAATCTTTCACAAATTTGAACGAATTTCTTTGAATTCTTCAAATGTTCCTGCCTCCTGCAGCTCTTCTTCGTGAATCTTAGATGTATCTGAAATTGATCATGATTCTTTAAACTTTCTTCTTCTACAGTCTCTGCTTGCTCGATCTTTTGAGCATATAGCGCTCTACTTCCTCGCATGAGCTTCCTACGAGGATCTTTTGAGAGTATTATGGACAAATCTCCAAGCCTTGTGAAAAGTCTTTGTCGCGTGCTCTCATGATCCGTGTATGCTCTGCGCTATGAGGATCATGTTGCTCTCCAGCCTGTGTGAAGAGGCTTACTACTGCAGCTCTGATACCATGATAAATTGTGAAGCAAGAAATGCAGAGAGAAAGAATAGAGTAGAAATAGTATTCAGTATATTGAGAATGTAAGAAGAAAGTACAAGGAGAAGAGTTAATGAAGAAGTTATATGCAAAAGGAAAATAGCTGAGCTAAATAGGCTCAAGCAAATCAAGAAAAGAAAGTACAGTTGTCCAGGACAATTGGCAGTGTACAGTCAGCCTGTTGAGGTTACGTTATATTTAACAGCAACAAGTGCAAGCGATGGGTGAAATCATGAATGCACGTTGTAGGGGTGCCATAGAATGTATAAATAGTGAAACCACGCTTCTACTAGTCTCTCACAGTGTGGAATTTCATAATCCTCTGATTGTTTTTTATTATTGTTTTTCTGTCTGAAGATTACTCACTATAGAATACAAGCTCTTGTTTTCTTTGGAACTTTGTCTTATCCATGGGTTGTGGACATTGTTGGTAATGATCAACTCGTTCGTCATATACCATGCCATTGTTGAAAGTACTACAGAGATTGAATATTTATGATATTAGTGTTGCCAAACCAAAATTGTTACTTGAAGTTACCATGCCTTCGTGGAACCTGTGTTTTGGAGCTGGAGATGTGGTTGAGTTCCCCAAACTAGAGTTCTATAAAATGTTGGAACGATCAATCATAACCTTTAGGAGGAGTAGATAATGGTCACCACCCTTGTTTTTCAGACTATTCCATTAATAATTTTAACCCAACCATAAATCAATTCCAGTAATCATTGGATTTCTAGGTATATAAAAGTTTCATTTGAACTAAGTGCTATAGAGTTAGAAACCAAATTTCCATAGGAATATATGAGCATGATAAGTATGAATATTAGGCTGCCACAATTTTCTCTTACAAGCCTTTTTAATTAATAAAAAAAAACAACAAACTACCAAGGGAGCCTTGAAACTGAGAGCCATGGAATTAGAAATCAAAATTTATGTACATGTATCTGAATATGTATATATATGAATAAGTATGACGTTTTTAGATGGAGTTGATTTTAGCCTGACCAATAACATGGGTGAAAAATCCATAGTCCTCTCGGAAGCCTTTAAAGGCAAAGACCTTATCCAAAGGGTGCTAGTGCATATTTTCCATTCGAATGTATTGAAGGGAGAGAACTTTAAAGTCTACCCTTATGCAGCTCAGAAAGGCAATGTAGAGGCACTAGATGGGAAAATTTTGAAAAAAGATTGCATATCAATTCCCTTGATGAGGATGGATATGCTTCTATGATATTGCATGTTGCAAAAGAGGACCATGCAAGTCCTACTTCTATAAGGATCTCACTGGTCTCTAGTAAACCATATAGAAACAACCTGTGGAGAGTTGTTGAGTGTGTCATATTGGATCATCTTGCATGGAAATTGATTTTTCTTTTTACTACTTTAACGATAATATAATTTTTATGCAATATAAAATTACTATCAATCAATTCATAATTTTAGAATGTGTGTTAAATTTTCATTTAAAAATTGTCCATGTCATATGCTTGATCATAAGCTCAAATTTATTGCAGTTCTAATTGTTATAATAATTTATGTCTATGATAATATGTGTTAGGTCTTTTTCTAAGAACTTAGGTCTCTGTCTAATACCATCCGGTGAATACCATTTGTATTATTGATTTTGCCATGGATATTTTAGACAAGGGACATGCTTGTTGGTTCTTGATATGTTGTCTATTCATGCTAAATCATATTTTGTTCTTATCTTTATGTTGTTTTCATTCATCATGTACTATTTGTTCATTATCTAATTATGAATGTTGTCAGCATCATGAAAATATGTTTGTTCTCAGCATCCTAAAATTATAAGCATGCGCTAGTGAGATTATTTGACTAACATTAGGTGGGCTCAATGGTTGTCTCTAATAGTTATCCTTATGTGCTAAGTTTGTGTCAGGTGTTTAATATTTAGCATTCAAGTATGTTATGGGGAATAGACTATAACTAACATCACATTATTATTGTCACATTGGAAAGAATACACCATGAAGAACTATTGGATCATAACATCACATTATTATTGTCACATGGGAAAGCATACACCATGAAGAACTATTGGATCATAACAATAAAAGCCAATTTTCCCTAACTCGCTATGCACAAATGGGCTGTGGATTATTTTTGGAAAAAAATGGTTATGATTATCTTGAAATAATTGTTTCGTGGATGGCATTTGGATTAATTTGATTAATCAGAGATTATTTCATCTATGATTGTAATAGATTAAAGCAATCTCTTATGATTTTCTCTTGTCCATTGGGTTTGAAGGATATCTTGTTAAATTGTTGTCATGGTTGTTTAACCCTTTGCTTCTCCTCAAGAACCCATTGGAAAGTTTTTTCATCACTCTTTTAGAGACTTTGTTGAGCACTCATAGTTCTTTAGCTACTTCCCTTGCTTGTATTGTATTGGATCCCTTCTATTTTGCATTTAATTTGTTTGGTGTCCTTTCATTGGTGACAAAACACACCAACATCTTATTATCTTACTTTTAGACTTGTCATTCACATATTTTTTAGGTTGGTGAAAATGGTACCATGTCAAATTGTTAGGAGACTCATTAGCTTCGAAGTCACCCCTTGCATTTCAAATAACCTTGTATGGCAGTCCTTTGCTTGAGTCAAGCAAAAGTTTTTGAAATATAATTTAATATTCTTACATTATATAATTATAATGTATAAGTAACTCTATGAAGGAACATTGCA
This sequence comes from Picea glauca, assembly GCA_000966675.3. NCBI lineage: Eukaryota > Viridiplantae > Streptophyta > Pinopsida > Pinales > Pinaceae > Picea > Picea glauca. Next base: position 78,501 of record JZKD02S2358546.1, read on the forward strand.
AGAATATTATTGTTTTTAAATAGTTTGTATCTACTTGACCAAATGTTGAACATGATGCAACATTTACATATGTAATTTATTTTTTCTATGCATTTTCATTATATTCAACTAATAAAGATTAATAGGATGTGAGTGATTGGAATTTTGTAAAACTAAATCATAGTAAAATATGAATAATTTAAGACATAATGATATGGATATTTATTGACCTTGCTTCAAGGACTAGGGGGAACAAAGGTAAAGAAATGAATTGATCAACGTGAGTACATATCAAATGAAGTTAAAACTAGAAGCTATGTGTATGCAACTACCTTGGAAGGATAGTTATGATGTAATGATGGAGAATTTTGTAGGAGCAGTAAACTTGAATAGGATTGGGTCCTTGGTTATCAAAATAATAGATCGTTGGATGATGTAATGTATTAGATGCATTTATACCTTTTCATACATCTATATTGACCTATAGGAAGTAATATGTACAACTTCACCAACTATTGCTATCACATTAATGGAAGGGAGAAATATGTATAATATAGAAATAGGATATGAAATGACAATGCTCCTTAAATTGATGTTTTATTCTATGAGAGGATTTCTTGAATAGTTTATTAACACAACATGTTTTAGAGTGCTAGTTAGGTTCATAACATATGATCAAACTAATAACTTTGGTTTGAAACTTCTTGAATTAATAGCTCTTGCCAACCATTATCTTAAAAGTGACAAACATGGAGCATAAAAGTTATATTTATCTTCCTCTATGCAATAAAATCTCTATTATGTTTTTTCAATAGTTATGTCAATCATCTAGGGGTTGAGAACCATAAGAATATATTTCAATCATTCATTTGGAGCAAGGATATGTACTTTCTATGATTGACAGGAAGGGAGTTGAGAAGGGTGTAAGTACAAGTCTACAATTGGTAACGAACTTGAAAACAATTGTTCATCTTACTTTTGTTGTGATGGGTACTTTTCAAATCTAAGAGGATCACTTTGCAATTCAAAGGTGTTTATCTCTATTAATGTTGCAATATTTGTTTTTCCTTAAATATTAAGATAACAATCCCATGGCTTTGCTAGTTCATAATAAAAGTGTAGTAAGTCAAAAGAAGACTTTTATTCATATGGGCTATTCAAAGCAAGGTGTTGTTACGTTTAAAACTATGTATTCAAGAGTCATTGCTTGTACTTCTACTTCTGAGAGATGTAAGGTGACACAAGAAAGTTGGGGAATGATCAAAAGTTATACAAAATTGAGAATTTAAATATCAATGATTGAATACATGATAGTAAGAGTGTAATAGCTTAGTGTTGAAATTCACTAAATTTCACTATGTAGGAAAGAGTAGATGCCTAGATATTGGGGATTTAGATGACTACTTGAAGGTTAACAATATATGCAGATAAGGAATGTATAAGTGAAAAATTTAGCTTATTGATAGGGTGACTATACATATCCCATAAAATGTCAAATTTATTGTGGAAAGAAGAGGAAATGATAATTTGGAAACAATTGGTATCTAGATGATTACATGGCACTTATAGTACTAACTATCCTATGTTGAGTTAGCTTGGGCTTACAACCTTAACCACCTTCTCTAGATGGATGTTGATGATAATTCCTACATTAGATTATAATCATGCAAGCTAGTGACTTGATTTTGTTGATGAATTATGATAAGAATGTCCATGATATTTTATTGATTTGAATGTGTTATGTTTTCATGATGTTATGTTATCTTAAGATCCTATAGTTTTTACATACGATGTTATTTCATGTTGACAAAAATCTAGATCTTTGATAAAGATGATGATGAAGATTAACATCCACTAAGACCGAATTGGTCTATTAGAACTTAAGAGGGTAAGTGATTACTTGTGATTTTTGTGCTTGAAAAGCATGAAGAGAAGCTTTCCAAGATCACCATACTTTTGTTCAATTAAGAGGTCAGGAAGGTTGGTAGTGTGACAAATATTTTGAAAATGAGATCTAATATGGGTATAGGATTGACAATCTAAGAGAAAGTGATTTTCATCTTCAACCTTCTTAGTGTCACAAAGGTGACACACTCTTTCATCCCATGGCATTTTAGGAATCAACCAACGCCCAGTTTCACTATGGAGCTCATGAGAATTTGTTCTTATCTTAGCAATGCTTATTTTTTATTTACACTTGGAAAAACATATAGATAATTTTGATCTTCTATATTAGGGTTGATTACATCCTTATAATACCTTAATTTTCTTTTTTCCTCTAACTCTTCATCACACCACATTTTCTCCTTAAATTTTGATTTGATGTTTTTTTTAATAGTATCTTTATTCTACAAAATGGTGTCTTCTGTGATTCCCCAATAGTTTATCCAAGACCGGGCATGTTTATGCCATCCTCGAGTCGATGGTGGTTATGACTCAATTTTGAAGCAATATTAGGAATCCTCTTGTCTTCCATGCTATTTAACTTGTTCTTATATATTAGGTATCTAGTCATAGCCATGCTCTTAATGGGGGAGAGGCTTGTTTCTAAGAGGAGGATGGGATAGGGAGTATTTCCTTTAATTTTGATATTATAGGTTATAAAATTCTTTTGTGTTTTCTCTATCTTTCTCCAGGATTCACGAGAGATACTACAGCCCTAGACTTCACATCCATAAAGAATAAAAAGTGTAACAAGAGTCTCAAAGAGGAGTTTCTTCTTATCCCAACTCCAAAGATCAGTTGATTTACAATTGTTTTCAAGACCATAAGAAGCTTTCCATCCCCCAATAATCATTTTCTCAAAGCTATAATTCCAATTGATCTTGTGGCGAATATCAATTCCAAGATATTTGTATGAAGTCACTTCCTCCAGGTTGTTTTTTTCATGTACAAAGGTATCATAAGGGATCTTATTGGATTTAATAATCATGACCTTAGTATTATCAATATTAACAGTCATACCCATATTGAAGCAAAAATCCTTGAGGATTCTTAGTTGGTTTTCAAGATCATATGGACTCCTTGTCATAAGAAGGATATCATTGGCATAAAGAATAATATTGATGACTATACCAGTGAGAGTAGGGCCGACACAACCTATTTTTTCCAAGAAATCTTCTAACTTGTCAATGTATATGTCAAAGAGGGTAGGGGACAAGAGACAACCTTGTTTGACTCCAATATTGCATTTAATCTCTTTTGACCAACCCTCGGTGTTTTTAAACTTAGAAATAAACATTCTCATACATCCTTATTGCAGCAAACCTCAACTCAAGAGGCACTTTTATCTCTTCCAACCTATTCCAAACTTTTTTCGTAGGAACCATGTCAAAAGCTTTTCTAAAGTCAACAAGACAACAAAAAATATTGGTTTTAGTATTGCGGAACTCCTTTGCAATGATTCTAAAGGTAACAAGATGGTCCACATTTGAATGATATCTCCTAAACTCTACTTGGCCTTTAGCTCTTTTACCGTGACTTTCTAGCCAAAGGCTAATCTTCTTTTTCAAAATAATTCCATAAAGTTTGGCTAAAATCGGGCTAATCATAATGGTCCTATAATTAGAGGGAATGTTTCTATCCCCATTTTTAAAAATAGGAACAATGAGTCTTTGCGCCGAGGGTTTAAGGAAGCCCTTCTTGACTTATAAATTGAAGATCTTATGTATGTGAGGGATAAGGATTGGCCCTCTGATTTTAAAAATTTCATCTTGGTAGCCTTCAATGTCCTTATCTTTCCCATTTGCAAGTTGCTTAACCCTGAACTCTATGTCATCTAAAGAAAAACCTTCTTCTTTTGTAGGGACAATAGGAATGGTGTACATGGAATTAGGGAACTTGTAAAGACTTTTAAAGTAGGAATTCGAGTCCCTTTAGGGAATCCTATTATTTTCTTTAGTATTGTGTTTTATAATTTGGCTCCAGAACTTCTTAGGATCCAGCTTATATAGTTGTGAAAATTGTTCTTGCCTTTTATTGATATAGTGCCCTTTTTTCCTTTTAATTAGGGCTTTGAACGTATTAATCTTATCGAGTTTTAAGGACTCGTTAGAAGCATCCCTAATGGATTCCCTAGAAATTTTACATTCTTTATCATACCAAGGGTTGTTCATTCTATTATTATTTTTATAGGACACCTCAAAAGAGAACTTGTTAATAGAAGTGGAAAGGGTAGTTGTAAAATTATGATAGAGTTCTTCAATGTTGTCCTTATAAGTTAAGATATTTAATTTACTATTTAAATCCTTTAAGAAAATTTCAACTTTACTTTTGTCAAAGCGCAAATTCCTTTGATTATCATAATTATATTCAATGGCACTCTTATGCATGGAAAAGTTTAGAGTTAGGGTTAAAGGTTTATTATTAGAGTCAAGCTCATGTTCATTTAAAAGGTAAAAGGTTTTTATTTGGTTGGAAACGGGGATATGGATATCACATAATCTACAACAATACTACCTAGCCCATGAATACAAGTCATCTGATTGGAGTTTGGCCACTTCATTACTCCATTGCAAATTATTAGGTCTTGAGAGTTGTAGAGCTTGACCAACTCAATACCAAACAAATTCTCAATTAGTTCTTGAGAGATTCTTTTGTAGCTATTAGATAAAACAAGGTCCTCATATAGCCATAGAGGATTATGGTTGGAGTCATTACTTAAAAGAGTATCTTCTTTAGTTGCATTCCTAGCATTAAAGTCTCCTAGAAGGAGAATGTTACCTTCATTTTTCAAACTATAAATATATTGTTCTAAATTATTATAGGGACAATTGTTATCTAGATTTTTGTTCTTATAAAAAGTAGAATTAATAGGTGCAAAATAGAAAATTGCTATATACATCTTCTTAGCATTGGTGTCTGAAATTTCTATCCAAATGTATTGATTGAGAGGGTCAATCTTATGAAGTTGAATCTGAGGATAAATTATCTTTCTAATATAACAATCTATGTCTCTTATCCCTCTACGATGGGATTTTTTGTTCCATGCTGACCACAAGACAATTCCTTCTATGTTAGGGACCTTAGAATACTCATGCTTCCAAGTTTCAACTAGATAGATAATATCAATATCACTAGGGATCCAACTTATCATAGGACATTTGTGATGTAGGAGCATATCTCCAAGCCATCCATGCGCCAGCCAGCCAGCCAACTCAGCAGACACATTCAATGAGGAAAGGCACAGCCCTTTCACATTTTGAATTTGAATGTGAAGGCATTTAATATTGTAAGTATGTTAGAGCCATAGAGTCGTTCCTGTACGTAGGTTGTAGTTAATAGAGGATCTTTAATGGTTGTAAGGCTGCAATCTAGCTCTGATTCGGACTAGACAACCATTTATTGGTAATTCAATGTAATTAAATGAGAGTTGGTGAGGATGGAGGGAAGAGCTTGAAGATCCCCCTTATGTAAAAGATCTTTGATCTTGTTTTGGGTAGGTAGAAAGAGTTAGAGAAGAGAGAAAAGAGGAGGAGCCAAGACTTTGTCAAAGTCTGAGCTCAGGAACACCTTGTAAAGGAGGCATTTGATATTAATACAAACCAAAGCAGTTTTCCTTGCATATTGTCTGTGTTGTGTGAATGTCTATGTGTGTTCTATTTATGTTGTGAATGAATGTTGTAGATGTGTGTTTACAGGGACATATAGGTTCTGCTATCTGTAGAGTTCTTTGATTTTAGGTTGGAGTTATTTGAGGCTTCATGCAAAGAGGGTGTGACAGAACACTGCGGGTTCTGATAGTCAGTGCTTAGAGAGCACTTCCAATTCTACGGAATTTGGACAAGGATGTGCTAGGAGGGCACACCAACTGAAATCATTGACTCAGAGGAAGACCTCAAGGTTGTATAATACCTTGGAGGTGAGACTGTGCAGAGGAGGACACAGTAGAAGAAAAAATCTCTGAGGATTTCTGTGGAGCTCTACCAAGAGGGCATTGAGCAGGTGCATAGAGTGCACAGAGGAACTTTGTTGAGTTCAGGAGGAAGATAGAACTACTGAGGGTTCTATAGAGCTCTTCCAGGAGGGCATTGAGCACAGGCACAGAGTGCTAAGGAGGAACTCTGTTGTGAGTTCATAGAGAAACAGAATCACCGAGGATTCTAGACACTCTGCCAGGAGGGAATTGAGTAGGTGTCAGAGTGCATAGAGATAAATCTTTGAGTTCAGAGACAGAGAAGAGTCCAAGGATGGATCTTCACAGGGTTGTTGAACACCCTGCAGACTCAGAAAGAAGCTTGCTTGAGCAAAGGAGTGCCAGGAGGGCATCAGATTCTCCATCTGAAAGAGAAGGAAAAAGGATTAATTCCTTAGAGGTTGAAGCTACAGGAAAATATCAAGAGGGGAAGCATCGTTATGCGTACAGAGACTCTGTTAGATGCGCAGAATTCAAAGAATCCTTTAAGGATTTAAAGAGAGAAGCTCAAGAGGAGTAGTTCTTTTACGCACAGGTCATAGCTACAAAGATCACAGAGGCCAAAAGAGGGAACTCTTTGGAGAGTTTAAAAATCTTGAAAGCTCAAGAGGGACAGCGTCTTCGAATACGTAGTCGAGACCTTTTGAAGGGTTGTAGATCTCACAGAGGAAAGAATAAAAGGTCGAGGCCTTTAGCATTTGGGAAATCTTCCAAAGTTCAGGAAGAAAGCGCATGCTCAACAGGAGGAGCACAGTTGTCGTCGGATCAGCTGAGAAGATGTGGACCGTGGATTCGTGTCCAAGTAGCGTAGGAAGGGAACAATGAAAGAACAGGTCTAAGTCGTTAGATCTGGGTACATGGACCAATAGTCATCGAATCTGTGGAAAGCTGCACGAGTTTTAAATCCTCACATGCAAAGAAGAGAATCCGAAAAGTCCCGACAGGGTAGAGGTATTGGTATTTCTGACTTCGAGAATTCAGAGGTTCAGAGGACGAAGGACTAGAGATTAGGAATCATGGGTCCCAAAGTCCCGAAGGTATCTGAGCCATCCATCTAAGAAGGACAAGTGTCGCAAGATCCTTTCATATTAGGGATTCAGACATTGGGAAGCAGATAATGGATTCTTTCGGCTTCGCTACTGGTGAAGTCCCGAAATGATTTGGACCATCCATCTGTGGAGGACATGTGGAGGAGATTAGGGAGTGCACCAGGATTTCGGATATCGTGGATTCGAGAGAATAGAGGATAAGTGTCGTAGGGGTCACAAAGTTCTGAAATGCGAAACCCCAAAAACTCTGAAAGAACAGGGAGGACATGTGGCAGCAGAGTGAGGATATCGGTATTTCGGATACCGGGAAATCCAAAGAGCAGGGACTAGGAGAAACTTGCCTCGGGAAAGCCCGAAACGCAAAAAACCGAATTCCCTGAGGAAAAGCACGGGTCGCGAAGATCTAAGGTATTCGTGGTCATTTCAGAGTTCGTAACATTAGGAGTTTTGAGGACAAGAGAACCAAGCCTTTCGGCGTTGGAAAATCTGAAAACACGAAAGAAGGAGAAAGTTGAGGCATATGCATATCGTCTTTTCGGAATTCGGCTTTCTGGGAGTCCAGAGGATAGGAGGTCGGGCGCTTTTGCGTCGAGAAAACCCCGAAAGGGACTATGGTCATACGGGAAGTGGTCACATGGACTAAGATCTGGCCCAAGGGGCTAATTACTGTGAGCGCCATTTCGGCGTTTTGGTATTTCGATGATCGGGAGATTGAGGAGTTAAGGACTCTCGACATCAGGACTCAAGGAGTCTCGGGACCCAAAATTCTATTTTCGGGGAAAAGGTCCATGGACGTATACAGAGGCCGTGGGGAGAGTTAAAGGGCCTGTGGATCGAATATTGGATATTTCAACAGGGAATCAAAAGCGCTGATCCGACTCAAAGGCATTAAAGAATGATCCTTAGACCGAGAGGTTGTGTAGTACCTACTGAGGCAGGGGGTGCTACGTCAGAAGTGGTATCAGAGCCACTTTTTGTTTGTATCCTGTAGACAGAGGGAGGCAGAGAAGAAAAAGAGCACTCTGATACACACCAGTTGATGGTATCAGAGCTTGAATCTGTTTGTATATTTCAGGTAGAGGGAGTAGGAAGGAAAATACTATGATATACAGCAAAGTGGTATCAGAGGTAGCTTGCAGAGACAGGCAGAAGGAAGACAGAGTGATGGAAGCTCTGTGGTGATTGTTGTAGTTGCGCAACAGTCAATAGACAATCAGGTGAACTATAAGGAGAGGCTGGAAGCACTCTCATTTGTAGAGTGACAGTAGAAATTTTCCAGGAGGGCAGACGGGAACAGGAATATGGCTACGTAAGGCCATGGACGAGGTGGAAATAAGAACCATCAACAGTAGCCGAGTAAGGTTGAGATGGATAGAGAACTTGTCGAGATCAGGGCGAGGATGGATGAACTTGCACTATGGATGCAACAGGATACAAGGTCGAGATGGGTATATGAATGGCCCATGAGGACGAAAGAAAAATGGCCAGTCAAGGCATTGATGGCCAAAATACAGTAGAGGCTGTTGAAAATATGGTTGAGGCATGTTGAAAACCTCAACAAACCAGAGGAGAAAGTGGTTCAGTTGTGTGAACTAGAGGATGGGAGAAACCTCAGTAGTGAGGATGATATGGGATCAACTGAAAATCTCAAAGACTGCCAAGAGGGAAGAATAGAAATTCCCAATTGCCAGGAGGGAAATGAGATGAGATCACTTCGGGATCTCATAGACTATCAAGAGGACAGCCGGGGAATTTCACATTGCCAGGAAGGCAATGAAATGATATCACTGTGGGATCTCATAGACTGTCAGGAGAACAACAAGGGGAATTTATATTGCTAGGATGGAAATGGAAAGAGATCAGTAGAATATCTCAGCGATTGCCAGATGAGCAATAAGATGGGATCAGAGGATCTTACAGACTGTCAAGAGGACAGCAGGGAAATCCCATATTTCCAAGAGGGAAAGGGAGAGAATATGAACTCGAAGTTGAGTTCATATCAACAGATGCATTTGATAGAGAGGGAGGATCAGAGGGATCTTCTAATGATTGGGGGAATTGGAATATTCCTACCAAGCAACCTAGGGGAGGTCAAAGTCTGTATTGTAGATGTAGCAACAGTAAGAGAAAAACAACCAGATGTGATTATCGGAGCATTGGAGCAGACACAGGTGTTTTCCCAAGCAGTAGAGGAAGACGAGCATTCCAAGGAATGGATCAACATTTTCAGCCAGGAAGCTGAGAAGACTACAACAATGAAGCTGACAGTGGAAGAGGAGGCAGACAACATAGATTTTGTTGATCTGTGTGAACAGTTAGAAGCCCTGGAGAGAAGGGTGATGGTGCAAAGCATGCACATCCAACAGATGAGGTTGGAAACTGATGGAGGAGATTTCGAGGTTGAGGAGAAGCTAGAAGGAGCTGGAGACATACCAGCAAGAGGAATGGTAGCAACAACATTGTCAGAGATGATGGTTGAACAACAGATCAGTTAAGAGGGGACTACAGAGGAGACTGCAGCAGAGTGGACACTTAGTGCCACATAGGGAGAGACGACATTCAAACTGTCATATGAAGAGGCTGAGTAGCAGCTCAGTAATGGGATAGCAGAAGTGAAATCTGCAACAGGGTGGCAAGTTAAGGCCACAAGAGATGGCATGGGAGATCATGGTGATTTGCCCATTTGCAAAAATAATTTGCAGTAGAGGAGACTGCATGAACAAAGCCAACCATTGCAGTAGTTGGATGAGGTGATCGATGAGATCAGGGGGCTGATGATCAGATCACAAGAGACTGCCAGCAAGGAGAAGTTGAGAAGAAGGGATACTGCCAGAGCAACAGCAAATCAACAACAACAACAACAACAACAAAGAGATGGAGCAGAGAGACAGCTCCGAAGAGTTGTTTGGGATCCAGGAGGATTTCAATAGCCAGGGTGGAGAGCTCATGAGCAGGAGCTCATGAATTTTGTAGCAGAGGAGTATGATGTAGGAGTATCTCTCCAAGCCATCCATGCGCCAGCTAGCCAGCCAACTCAGCGCACGCATTCAATGAGGAAAGGCACAGCCCTTTCACGTTTTGAATTTGAATGTGAAGGCATTTAATATTGTAAGGTTGTTAGAGCCATAGAGTTGTGCCTATATGCATGTTGTAGTTAATAGAGGATCTTTAATGGTTGTAAGGCTGCAATCTAGCTCCAATTCGGACTAGACAACCATTTATTGGTAATTCAATGTAATTAAATGAGAGTTGGTGAGGATGGAGGGAAGAGCTCGAAGAGCCCCCTCATGTAAAAGATCTTTGATCTTGTTTTGGGTAGTTAGAAAGAGTTAGAGAAGAGAGTAGAGAGGAGGAGCCGAGACTCTGTCAAATTCTGAGCTCAAGAACACCTTGTAAAGGAGGCATTTGATATTAATACAAACTAGAGCAGTTTTTCCTGCATATTGTCTCTGTTGTGTGAATGTCTATGTGTGTTCTATTTATGCTGTGAATGTATGTTGTAGATGTGCGTTTACAGGGATAGATAGGTTTTGCTATCTATAGAGTTCTTTGATTTCGGGTTGGAGTTCTTTGAGGCTTCATGCCAAGAGGGCGTGAAAGAACACGACGGGTTCCGATAGTCAGTGCTTAGAGAGCACTTCCAATTCTATGGAATTTGGACAAGGACGTTCTAGGAGGGCACACCAACTGAAATCATTGACTCAGAGGAAAACCTCAAGGTTGAAGAATACCTTGGAGGTGATACTGTTCAAAGGAGGACACAGTAGAAGACATAATCTTTGAGGAGTTATGTAGAGCTTTGCCAAGAGCGCATTGAGTAGGTGCATAGAGTGCATAGAGGAACTCTATTGAGTTCAGGAGGAAGATAGAACTACTGAGGGTTCTATAGAGCTCTTCCAGGAGGGCATTGAGAAAAGGCACAGAGTGTTGAGGAGGAACTCTGCTATGAGTTCATAGAGAAACAAAATCACTGAGGATTCTGGACACTCTGCCAGGAGGGCATTGAGTAGGTGCCAGAGCGCATAGAGAGAACTCTTTGAGTTCAGAAACAGAGAAGATTCCAAGGAGAGATATTCATAGGGCTACTGAACACCCTACAGACTCTGGAAGAAATTTTCTTGAGCAAAGGAGTGCCAGGAGGGCATCAGATTCTCCATCTGAAAGAGAAGGAAAAAGGATTAATTCCTTAGAGGTCGAAGCTATAGGAAAATATCAGGAGTGGTAGCACCGTTGTGCGTGTAGAGACTCTATCAGATGCACAGAGGTCAAAGAATCCTTTGAGGATTTAAAGAGAGAAGCTCAGGAGGAGTAGTGCTTTTACGCATAGGTCATAGCTGCAAAGATCGTAGAGGCTGAAAGAGGGAACTCTTTGGAGAGTTTAAAAATCCTGAAAGCTCAAGAGGGACATCATCTTTGAATACGCAGTCGAGACCTTTTGAAGGTTCCTAAGGATAACAATCAACACCTACTAGGATGTGTTCAACAACACCTGGCTTCTGGGAAATGACAATGGGAGTGGTGTTCGAAATGCTAGCCAAATTCCCTTTTGAAAATACTTCTCTAGTCAATATGGGAGATTAGAACCATTGACAAATATCGTAGGCAACATGATTTTTAATGTC